>SNQJ01S0057446.1:59287-80248 GCA_010110895.2 Picea sitchensis
GGGGGGGGGGGTCTGGAAAGACTTGTCAACCGTATATTTGGGCACCCTCTCTTCAACCGTTCATCTATGCGTTGTCTTTACTCTGTGAGCGCAAAGTCATATTTTCTCTGAAACTTACGATAAATGCATTATGTGGGTTCACCCAAGCTTTCTCTGTTTTTAATTACCATGGGGGTTAGACATCAAACCTTTAAAACACCAAAGATATGGTTCAACATTGATCATCATGCCTATTTTATTAAGATAAAGCAAACTACCCTATGTTCTAACCTAATAACCTATGACATTTAGCCCAGATTAAACTGTTGGACTAAGAAATTACTCTATCCTGAAGTTATTTGACCAAGATTAGGTAGTTTGGTCAAATTTATTCACTAGCTAACCTAATTTGCTTGGCTAAGATTAAACAGTTTAGTCAAGCTTATTCACTACTCCTATCAACATCAATTTAAAGGACTTGGCCATGATTAAACTATATGGACCAAATCTTTGTTATTGCATGGGGCTCTATCCAATTTCTTTTATTCCCTCCTTTATTCTTTTTCTTTCTTTTTCTTTTTTCTTTCTTTTTCTTTTTTCTTTCTTTTTTTTTCTTCTTTTTTTTTCTTTTTTTTTTTCTCAAATTATTGCAGAATGGAAAATCATTTGACAAACAAGACACTAAAGTGATAACACTTCAGTCACCAGTTGATCTTATAGATTATAGGGTTATAACAACGGCTCCACCTGCGGATGGTACTCTCCTTGCGAAGTGCCAAGAATCCTATTTCCTGATGTTCTGAAAAATTTCTTCACATTAGCCTTTGTTGTTTTATTTGTTTTATTTTTTAAAATTTGATGATGATATTTAGTGGCTTAGGGCCTTCTCTGTCGGCTTCAACCATCTGATTAAATTTATTCAATCAAAACTTGTAAGAAAAATGAAATGATTTGTATAATGGAAAGGTGTGACTGAAGGTCCCTACTGAGGAGGTGAATAGTGTTTCAGCATTCTTCCATTCACAGGTCCTCCTGGCAGATTGGTCCCATCGTTGTTGTTGAGCAGGAATGCATTATTCCCTCTGAATGTGTGAGAATTATGTAAGGTCCCTTCCATAAACTGTCGAATTTTCCATGCTTTCCCTTATCTTCATTTCGGGCATCCCATCTCAGAACCAGGTCACCAAGCTCAAAGTCATCTTCTTTAGTTCTTTTATCAAAGATCTTTTTTATGCTCTCCTGGACAACCTAAGTTTTGTTGTATACTTATTCTCTGGACTACTGCAAGTGGATCATCTGGTTTATCCTTCTTTGGGAGTCATTCGGCTCGGCCTGCATCTCTTGCAACAGTTTCATGACAGAAACCCCTAAGGAGGTAGGAAAAACCACTTTATTGCCATAAACCAACTGATATGGGGACATACCAATTGACCTCTTGGTGGTCAGTTTGTCGGCCCACAGTGCGAAAACTAGCTTGTTATGCCATGACTTTTTTTTTCTTGCAACGTCTTCTTAATAATGTTCACCAGGGTTTTATTGGATGACTCCGCCAGCCCATTTCCCTGAGGGTAATAGGTTGTGGAATGTCCCAAACCAATATGGTACTCGTTGCAAAAATCTATGAGCTTCTTAGATCGAAAAGCAATTGCATTTTCAGTTATAATCTTTCTAGGACAACCAAAATGAGACAAGATATTATTTTCTAGAAATTTAATAATGGCAGAATCAGTAGCTTGCCTTCTTGGTACAACTTCGATCCATTTTGTGAAATAGTCTGTAGCAGTGAGAATCCACCTGTGTTGTCCTGAAGAGGGAGGATGCATTTCTCCGATAAAGTCTAATCCCCATTGCTGGAAAGGAGCTTCAACAGAGATTGGTTTCAGGGGTAAAGGAAGAAGTTTCCTTTTGCCCTCGAACACCTGACATTTATGGCACGAAGTCACTTTTTGATGCACATCAGTGAATAGTGTAGGCTAATAGAACCCAAGTCTGAGAATTTTATTAGCTATGTTCTTCCAACTCAGATAGCCACCACAGTCTCCTGCATGAAAATCCTGCAATACTTTGTCAGCTTCATCCTTTAACAAACAATTTAACAAAATACCTCCAGGATTCTTCCAATATAGATTGCCTTCTAGAATGAAAAATTTTGATGCTTTCAGTTTCAAAAACCTAGCTTTAGTTTTGGTCATACCAGGGGGAGCTTGTAAGTTATGAAAAACAAATATCAGGTCTGCGTACCATGGAGAGTTCAGAAATACCTCTTTCATGCTTGGAGTCACCTGCTCTCCCTGTTCATCGACTGCAACTAAGAAATTAATATCAAGAGCATGGAAATTGGATTCAACCATCAACTTTGCTAGACCTTGACCTTTAATCAGTTTAGTAGGCTTAATCTCTATGTCATACTCTAGAATGATCGAAATCTATTTTCCTCTTCTGTCGTCTAGATTGTCCTGGGTTAAAATGTGCTTTACTACTACGTTTGGAATGTATGCGATGGTGTGGGAATGGAGAATATACACTCTAAAATCCTTTATGGATTTACCAGGGCAAAAGCTTGTTTCTCCATTATTTTATAATTCCAAGCAACATATCTTAAAGATTTATTGAAAAAGGCTATGGGCTATTCATACCCTTCGTTGTTTTTCTATAGTAATATTACTGCAATGGTATGTTCAGAAGCGAAAGAGAAAAGGTAAAAATCCTTGGTGAAGTCAGGATTGATCAAGACTGGAGCCTGTGTGAGTGCATGTTTAACTTGTTCAAAATACTTCTTGTATTTAGAGTCCCTTTTTATATTTGTGTCCTTTTTTAACATGTTGGTGATGTTCCTGAGAAGCTCAGCCAGGTTAGATATGAATCTTCTAAGAAAATTTATTTTTCCAATGAAAGATTGTAACTCTTTGATATTCCTTGGGTGTTCTAGTTTCTGAATGGATTCTATTCTGTTGGGGTCTATCTTAATTCTGTCCTTAGAGATTATGTGCCCCAACAGTTTACCTTCCTCTAATCCGAAAAGGCTTTTCTTAGGATTCAGAGAAATCCCAAATTTCCTGCATTTCTCAAGCACTCGTCTGAGATGTCATAAGTGCTCGTCATCATATTGGGAATAAACAGTTACATCGTCCGGATAAATGACAACAAATCTGCCAAGTTCTTCCACAAAAGCAATGTCCATCGCTCTTTGGAAAGTGGCCCCAGCGTTCATCAACTTGAAAGGCATTTTCACGTACATGAAGGAACCCCAAGGTGTTGTGAAGGTTGTTTTCTCTTGGTCATCTGGGTGAACAAGAACCTGGTTATAACCTAAGAAATCATCTAGTAAGGAGATTCGGCTGGATCCAACTACCTTTTGTAATATGTGGTCCATTTTTGGCAATGGGTAGTTGTCTTTTAAAGAAACCTTATTCAGGTTTCGGAAATTAATGCAAAGCCTGATTTCCCCAGTTTTCTTTCGGGTTGGGACCAGATTTGAAACCCATTTGGAAAATCGCAAGGGAACTATGATTTTGGCATCATATATCTTTTTAATTTCTTTTTCTATCAGGGGGATTAACTTGGGATTGATTCTCCTAAGTTTATGTCTGAAAGGTTTTTGATCTTGTTTTATTGGGATCCTATGTTGTATGATTCTCGTGTCGTAAGATTTTAAATCTTCATATCCCCAAGCAAACACGTCCGCGTATTCCTTGAAAAGTTTAATGTATTTGAGTTTCTTCTTAGGAGGTAAGGATTTGAAAAGTTTTATTATCATAGGTTTCTCTTCTGTCCCTATGTTACAGTCTTCAACTTCTTCACCACTGGCTTCAATTTTAGGTTTTTAAGCTACATCATTAAAATCAAATAAGTCTTCTAATGGAACCAAACCTCTAGGCAAAACATTACTCTTTAAATGAAAAGCATCAGACTCTATCTCATCTTCACCTATCTCTCCTGAATCTATTTTATTTACACTATCATTTCCAAAAATAGGTTTATTCACATTTTCATCATCATTTTCTAAGTCTATGTTTGTACACTCGAAATCATTTTTATATTATAGAAAATCTTTAATTTGATCATTGTTCCCAAATACCTGCCCGTATCTGATGTTGTCTGGGACAGTAGGTCTGCACTTCACCTCCACTGTGTATGGGTGAGTGGAACGAAAAGGTATCTTACATGTAGCTGATGACGTAGCTAACCCATCTGCTAAAATATTATGTCCCTTGGGCATCACCTGCAAATCAACTTCAGTGAAACATTTAATGGCATCCAAAACCGCATTTCTATAAGCTCTAAGCCTGGGATGTTTTGCTGCATACTCACCTTTGATTTGTTTGATAATTAATTTAGAATCGCCTCTTAACATGAATTGTTTGGCACCAACCTTCTTTAGTAGTTTCAGACCGAGCATCAAAGCTTCGTACTCTGCTATGTTGTTAGTGCATTGAAAATTCAGTTTGTAAGAATGGTTTTCCGAATTCTTGGATTTGTGATTGTGCAACCAAACTCCTGCTCCAGCTCCTTCTTTGCTTACAACTCCATCAAAGTCCATGCTCTAGAAATGCACTGGCAATTCTTCACTTATTACGAGTTTCTTCCCTTTTGCCTCAATGATTTCTTGGCCTTCGTTTAGGTCAAATGTATCTTCTTCCAGCTGAGTGATTTGTTCTCCCATATTGCCGTCATTATATATGATGAAGGAATCTAGATCAGAGTGTGCAGAGTACAGAGGATAGTTATGTGGCTTTTCTTGGCTGTTGACCATATATTTCATCAGCGTCTCTCTGTACAGCCTTCTTTGTTGTCCCAATACTGGGATGGTCGCATATGACATATCCAACTGCAAAGTACCTTTCAACTTGCCCCCCCAAGACCTGGACAACAACATACTATATTTTGGGGGAATGTCCGTGACCACAACATCCATAACCATGCTTTTTGTTGGAATCTGAACTAGAGTGATACATAAGTCCTTGATCAATCTGATACATCTGACTTTGCTGGAGTCAAAAGAGTGTAAGTCCTTGTAAGGCCTAGTGACCTCGAGTCCCAGTTTTTCCATCACTACTTGAGGAATTAGTTTATGGGAAGCACATGAATCTAACATAGCATTGTGCAGAATTCGATTGTGTATGTTAAGGATGATGTTAAAAGGAGAGACAGCACCAGTGTCAGTCTGACCATCCACTTCAGGGCCAAACAAGAGTTTAGATTGATCATCGGTAAGATTTACCATGTCCGAATGATTCTCCGATCCAACGGTTAAGGCCTTCATGCCTATATCAGGTTCAATTCTCAGTGCTTTGATCACCTGCGATCGATAAGCGTTCTTACTCATCAACTCAGAAAGGGGAATGGGAATTTTCACTTTGGCTAATTCCCCTTCGAGGCTGAAAGGAGTAGGAATTTTGCTTTGGCTCAACAATTCTGATCTGTCCACCATAGTTTTCAGGGAAGAAGTACTTGGTCGGTTGGTTGATGAAACCTCAGTCTGCGTTGATCTTTGTAAAATGGTAGGGTTTCTTTTTGCTGAAACTTCATCATTAACTTTCTCAGGGATCTTCTTGGTAGAAGTCTCAGGAGATTTCTTGGTTTCGACTGTTTTCTTCGTTTCGGTTACCTTTTTGGGAAATTTTCATCTGTCTTTTTACTTTGCAGATTGTACTACCTGTGTACCTCCATAATGGTATTTTCAAATGCCTGTTGTTCAGTCTCTTCGACTTCTTCACTCACCTCTGTTTGAGAAAGAAGGAAAAGTTCTTTCTCTTCCTGAGTAAGGAAAATGGCTTCGTTATCGTGAATGCCCATGAGGTTTATGTGTGTGTCTTCTAATTCTTCAATCACCTCTTCACCTTCATCAACATAGTTTTCCTGTAGGGGTGGTATGATATGTTGATCAAGACCTCTCTGTTCTCTTTGATCTCTAGGATATCTCTTCCTGATTTGAGGAGTATTTCTTTTGAAGTTAGGATTCCGAATTTGTGGAGTAGGTTGGTTTTCTCTGGGAGGATTTCTTTCAGTTACAGTAAGTCTCTCCATCATTCTCTCCACTACTCTAGCTAAGGAATCTAGTTTCACATCAGAAGAAGATGTGGAATGTTCCTCTTTAATCATGACTCTCCTTTCCATCCTCTGTCGTGCCCTTTTAGCCAAAAGGTTGGCCTCTACACTTATTGTGATTTTTTGCATGTCCTCCAGGGTGGTGGAGTTTCTTTCCCTTAATTGATATGACATATCAGCATCGAAACCGTTAGGGAATTTTATCAGTGCCAAACCTTGTGGGGGTTTAATATCAGCTGGAATCACGTTGTACAAATTGTTGAAGTCGATGCAGTAGTCTTGTACTATCTCTCCTTGATTCCTTCTGATGTTTTCGTATTCTGACAAGATCTGGAGAGGATTTTTATTTACCTCCCATCTGTCCAGAAAACTTCTTTGAAACGTTGTAAGGTAGACCAATAAAGTAGAACGTAAGCCTTTATACCTTTTCTTAACGTCCCTAGTCAGACTCTGCACAAAAAGTCTCATTTGAATGTCAGCTTCATCCACTTCCTGCAAGTCAAAATAGTCATTCATTTTATCATCGTGTTGTTGTGCGTTCAAGGGCCCTGTACCATCAAACTATGGGAGTCTCGTTTGATAGTTATGGGGCATGTCGTGTAAAGGTGAAACCAACACCAAGGGAGCATATCTGGCTGCCATGATAAGAGGAGGAGGTGGGATAGCAACCTGGATGATAGGTGAGGTAGTGGCAAGAAATGAGGAGGATAAGGGACTAGCTGGCACAAAGTGAGAAGTTTGAGGTTTTGTAGTGGGAGATAGTATTTCGGGAGTCCGGGGTTGTAGGACAGTTGGATCTAAAATGGTTTCAGTCACAAAGCTATCAGATTTCATTCTAAACAGGCTTTGTTCAAAAATGGTGTCAAAGTCGAGATCTTGAAGGGAAACAAATTCCTCTGGAAGAGAAGGGGACCTGTGAAGGGGACTATGACTCCCTAAACCTTCTGCAATGGTCTTCTTTATGAGTAACTGCTCTGGATTATCAGTGGCTATCGCAGGTTCTAGGTCTGGGTGGGATCGAGTATAAGCTCTTTTAGGAGCCAGATTTTTTAATTTTTTATATAATTTTATTTTTATGAGTCTGAAATTATTATGTACAAGCTTTTAACAACCTCTAAACATTATTTATTTCTCAGATCTATAACTTATTCAGAAACAAATTTTTCTTCTAGAAAAAAGAAAGCGTGGGGTTGAAAGTTTGTTCAGTTCCCCAGTATGGTCGCCACTATGTTATCACTCTGTAAATTCCCAGAGGTTGTCAAAGTAGAAGAAATTTACAAGAGGTAACTTTATCCAACCCCTTTGAAACTAGAATCTAGCCCTACCAGCTTCAGAGAGGGATCTCTCTGTATGATTTAACTATGTTTTAACTTTAAGATATTAGGCTAGTTAAACAAAATAAAATTGAAAAGGTTTGTTGTTGCTTTTGTTAAGTTGGTTGAAAAGGGTTTATGCCTCCATTGGGCTATGGGGTCTGTATTATAAATATAGAAATCTAAACAGAAACTAAAAGATTCTTTTCACATGGAAAGATAATGCATTCATTGGATTCTTTAGCAGTAAAATGATGAATAGCAGAAAATATGAGAATATCAATTAAAGTAAAGAAGCATTTAAGAATTT
The DNA here is from genome assembly GCA_010110895.2 of Picea sitchensis. Classification (NCBI taxonomy): domain Eukaryota; kingdom Viridiplantae; phylum Streptophyta; class Pinopsida; order Pinales; family Pinaceae; genus Picea; species Picea sitchensis. The sequence goes on from SNQJ01S0057446.1 coordinate 66,938, forward strand.
CTTCACTATAATATCAGAAAGATAAACATTAAGATCTTTCAAATCCAGAAACAGGGTATACAAAGATAAAACCTGCAACATGCACTACTTTAAAAGATTAGATTAGAAAACAATATGTCAACTGAGAGAGAAAAACATTTAACATAGAAAAGAAAACATCACCAATGAATAACACGCGAGAATCCTGTGAAACGTCTCTTTATATTACTGGAAGATCTCTTGATAAAAATTACAGTCTTTCTGGATTATAGGGCGTAAAGATCAACCCTCGGTACTTCAAAATTTGAAGTATTTATAATAAAAAATTACATACGATCTTGTCATTAAATATCAGGACGTGGAAATCTAAATTTCGTTAACTAACTCAACATGATACAAAAATTTAGGAACTATTTGATGATGTGTTGAAATATTCATGTTGATTTTGGGGTAAGCCGTTGGTGAGTCCTCTGCACGACCTCGTCTGATTGGATAGCTGACTGGGCTTGGACACCTCATCTCCTACTCAATCAGATTGCATAACTCTTCCCATCGAAGGTTACTAGGAACACTGACTTTGAGCAATCTTCGGTATACTTCATCCATCTCTGTATACTTGGAAAAAGTTAGTTTCATGATGAAGATGTATTAGATCTCATGCTATATGTTGATTTATGACTGGAAATCTTCTAAGAATGCCTTGCATGTGATACTGCCCTGTATTCCATAGAATTTCGAACTATCTTCAGCCACAGTGGCTAGTTTCTTTTTATAATCAGAAAGTGTCATTAACTTATCGTTTATGACCCTTAAGCCAGAGAGGCCTTTCTTTTGCAGAGCTTCAATTTGCTGAAAGATCTTTTCACTCATATGTCCATAGCCTAGAATTTTTCCTCCAGTTGTAGCATCAATCTTGTTTTAGTCAGGACCCTCTTGACCTCAAGGATGGTTTCTGTCCTATCTTCAATTTTCAAATCCTCTAACTCTTCTCTGGTTTTTTAATACAGGAATTTAATGATCTCAGTGGCTTCTACAGGCATCTCTCCCAATTCTCCTCTTATCTTCTCAATCGCCTGCTTGCTTCTTTGCACCAGTTTGTTCTACTCAAACATGATTTAAACCATAGGCCATATCTCATTTATGGATTTGGTGATATCCATCCAGACATTTTCCTTGACCTCAACAAGTGTTTTGTCTGCCACTGTTTGCTTTTGAAGCTGTTGCAATTCTTGTTTGAGCTTGTCTGATGTTTGTTTCTCCTTGGAGTATCTTGTTTGGTAACAAGACTTGAGTTCCTGAAGGTTCTCAATCTCCTTTTTAAGTCTGCTAATCTCTGTCTCTTGCAAATTCATCTCTTCCATGGATTTTTCCAATTCTTTTGTCTTCTCCAGAGTTGTCAATGGAGTTGTTGAAGGAGTTTCTGCTGAGGAGATTCCCACTGTGGATGTTGTGCTTACTCCTGTGATTGGAACTATGCTTAATGGAATGAATTCCATAGGATTTGATTGTTCCTTATCTTTCAATAACCTTTCCAGTTCTGCTTCCATCTCTTTCAACTGTGCATTCTGCTCCATTATCAACCGGAGCATCTCATCCTTTTCCCCTTCTGTCTCAGCTATCTCCTTTGCATGTGCATCTTTCATTGGTGGCAGTTTCAACTATTTCCTCAGAGATGCTACATCAAAATTTTTCTTTTTAATCATCTCCTCAACTGCTTTCACATTTGAGGGGTCATACCCGATCTTGAGGACCAATTCTTCCAACGTCTTAATTCTGTTATCCTTTGCAAAGGATGATATCTTTTCTAATTTCAGCTACGTCTGGACATTGCTCAAAGATATCTGTAATTTAGTGGCTGTAGTAGAAGCATTTTCCAACGTGGAGAAAATGATTTCCCCAATTTTCCTGTGCAGATCCATTTGATCAGCAAGATATACATCCCTAGTATGGAACTCGAATGTTGCCCTTTTGTAATCAGTGATTTCTTTCGGGTTTAGCACCTGTGCCTGCAGAAATGCCATGTGAATTCTACCCTTCTCTGTATCGAATGCGGACAACAATCTGTGTTGTGTCGTTGATGTTTGTTTCCAAAATTGAGCATATGTACTATTGGTCAGTGTTTGATTTTTCTTTTTGATTAGGTCATACTTCTAAAAAATACTCAACTTTGGTCCGGCTTTACTCAGTTGGTCGACTGGTGGAGAATTCGTGGGATTCTTAGGCACAATGGTAGACATGATTTGCTTGTTTCTTGTGCTCAGAAGTGACCAATCATCTTTCATAGTTGTAGTGGACTGGATTCCCTTTTCACCAGTAGTGTCAGGTATAAGACTGGTTTTTGGCCTTTTGGTGTGTAATTGGAAATCTTCATCTGAGACTTTAGTGATGGAAGGTGAAGTATCCTTCCTGGGTCTTTTCTCCATGGGAACCTATGGTGTAGTAGTCTATGATACGATCACCGGAGGATCCTGTTGTTCTACCTCAACCAGAGTGTCCGTCTCCCATTCTGTTTGATTGGCGAACTTTTCTATCTCAAGCTTGGGTGTATGAACATATGGGACATTTTTGTTTTTAATCCTCATCTCAAAAATTATCCCACACAGATCATAGTGCCATATGAAACTAAAAGAAAAAAACATTTCTTTCAAGAGTCTGTCTACTTCCTCCCCGAGATCTCGGCTATTGCAGATGAAAGACCCTATTTGTCCTTTAATTCTAAGTTGTTGTTTCTTTTTCAGAGAAACAAAATGTATGTCATCTAAGTTAATCATTTTCCTTATGTATTCCAGGGCAAATATCCTCACGAGTAAATACTTGGGCAATTTGTATGGAGCCAACTCACATCCATATACCCTGATCTCGGTGTGGTTTTGGTAAAGATACCAGTCTCCAGTTTTTGCAAGGTCTGAGAGATGTAAAATCCTCTCAATCTCCTCATGTATTCTCGATTCAGGTCTGCCACTGAGCATGCTCAACACTGGATGGTAGAACTGCTCAATAAAATGTTTGAAGCTGAATTCTGTAGAATTTTGTCTGAGTAGTGAAGTCCAAGATGTTACCACCTGCAGTCTCCCATCCTTGTCCGTATTTAGCATTAAAAAGGAGAATCTGTCCTCCTAAAAGAAATTGAACATGTAGGCCAGTATTGAGGAATACCGGAACATGCCCTCTGTGGAAAAATTTGAAAATTGTTCATGAATACTGTTCGCCAGGAAGGTGTTGTAATCAAACTGCATGGTGGGTCTTTCTTCTATGGAGAAGATGGACAGAAAACCCAATATGGGTTCATCCACCCATTGGTCGGAAAATAACCCAGCAAAGCACAGAGAAACGAAATGATTTGGTTTCCCTTTACTGAGAATAGGGAGGAAGGGTACAGGGGATTTGTCTTGGGGAGCTAAGCTACCTGAGGGAGGAAAAGCTCAAAAATATGGGCTCTCTGAGGGAATGATAGCTTCTGGTATAGCTCTGTGATGACTTCAAGGTTTCTCTCTGGTCGGGGAGGTAATGAGCCTGGCACTTGAGGGAGAACTCAGGGAAATTTGGATACAGGGGAAAAGATACAGGGGAAGGTTGGATTCCCAGAGCCCAATTTCATTGCTCTGATCTAGGAAAACCTCTTTGAGCCATGACTGCAAGTCCGCAAAGTCAAATTCGCACCTGGTGTCTACGATTAAATGATCATTGTTGGCTAAATGGATCCTGTCGAGGTCGAAAGGAGGTGGGAGGAAAGGATTTTCGTCGGCTTCTTCTTTCTTTGATTTTGGCGCCATCACTGTGAAAATACTTGCAAGTCAAACAAACATTAGTGGGGATGACTGTGGTTTTGGATGGTTGACTGAAATGGAGAGAAAACGGGGAAAACTATGCTCTGGTGCGACGGGAAAAATATTCTCTGGTGAGACGACACAGTAATCAATGGGAGAATGAAGGGGAAATGGTAGTTTTGAGAACACAGATACCCGTTGGGTGTGGGAGACAATTCAACAACCTAACAGATAAGTTAGCCAGTAATAAATGGCCAACGGGTCTTTTAGAGTGTGAGATGGCAGGTAACAATGAATGATGAATACGAACGGGTGACATGGCGGGTGTTGATTTGGGAAATGACCATGGTGAAGGGAAGTTGTTGGCAGCCATATCACATTTTTCCATTGTCTTATAAGCTGCCTACACCAATGTTTTGCAAACATCAATTTTTCGTCGCAATTTTCAAATAAACGACACTTTTATTTTTTTGCGACATTTTCACATTTACCTTCGTTGTTGTTTTCACGACTGTAAGCGTGAAAATTGGTCTTTCGTAGTCACATTAAAATCATTATTTGAACTATCATTATCCTTCTCGTTGATATGACCATTGCGCTTACATTTCACTTATAGTTATGCAGCTGGAAAAACTTTTGATCTGTACTCTTTGGACATTCTTAGATTGATTGTGTGACTTTGTCTCATTGAATTGCGATGCATTAGAATTTGGATTTATATGTTCTTTGATTTGATCTACTTGACCATTGGTTTCATGAAAATACATAGGTGTTATGGTTAAATCCTTCATATATATATATTTTTAATATGATACCTATGTTTGTGTTTTCAAAACTATTGGCATGTTGATTATATGAAGACCCATTGGCACATTGGTTAAACTCTTGATATGAGTTTTTACAATACATTGGCGCATGGTTAAACATTTGGTATCGGTCTCAATTGGTATGATTGGTTTTAAAACTATGGAATACCGTTGATTGCGCGCGTTGGTTTATACACTTACCATTGGTTTCATTAGTCGGCCAAGTGACATGATTGTTGAACTACACTATAATGGGTAGAAAAACTATAAGCCGACGGTTGTACCTTGGCAATAACTATTATGCATGGCAGCAGTAAGCTCCACCACCTTCACACGATGACATTAATGTCTATCCCTTATCCCTGTTTTACCTCTGTTAGCTCGGGTAACCCTTCGTGCACCCTTCTCCTCTGTATGCTATGATCCAAACCCTAGCTTGTTCACCGTGTGCTCGGATCCATGGCACCGGTGGTGCGAATCGAGCCGAACGGTAGCCAAGCCTTGCTATTGTTCGACAATGCCCGGAAAGACTTAGAGGATAACGATTGGCTCACCTTCGTGCAGAGGTTTGAGGGTTTTAACTTATTTGTGGCACAACACTTCGCCCTGACTTTTGATGGCTATAGAGCCAAGGTGGGTGACATCTAGTTGGAAATCAATGAGGAGTTTATTAGTTCTACTACAGGGTTACCCTCCTAGGGACAATGTTGGTTCAAAAATTCTAAGGTCGAGGAGGTGCCATGGCCGCTACTGTTCGTCTCGCGAAAGGTCACATCTTGTGACAGAGGTATGCCCATCTCTGAGCTTAAACCACGATGGCACGACACTTTTATGGTGGTCAAACAATTCGTGACCTGTGAGGGTCGATATGGACTTGTTTTTCTCTACCACCTGTGTTTGTTAATGAATTTTATGGGATACCCGTTGAATATGTATTTCTATTTCCAGCGTAGCCTGTACAAAATGTCAAAAAGGTTTAAAAGGGAGAAGGCTGATAGTATCCTGTTCCACCATGGATTAATTAGACTTATCATTGTTCATCACTTAAGTCTCCATGGTGATAGCTGGTGAGATTTTATCGCTTGGAATGGTTTTGATGATACAGACCCAGTCCAGGTTGACAAGCCTGTGATTAATGAAGCTAAGTTCGGGCCACCCGTGCCCTTCCATGTCCTACTACCCTCTCCTAATCCCTCGTTTGACCCTGATACTGACTTACCCGATGTTATAACTGAGAAGGCTGAGGCTATTAAAAGCCCGTAAGAAAAAAGGCCAAGGCAAACCCTACTATTGATGGAAAAGGAAAAAAGAATGCTCAGCTTATCTCGAGAATGGCTAGGAATAATCCTAAACCTAGTGTTGAGCAGAAGGCCATAGTCCTTAGTGAGGATTCAGACTCTGACATAGAATGCTTCCTAGCTAGTGATTATCCTTACTCACAGGGTTTGTGCTCCGAGCCACCTTATGATTTCATTTCCAATCTTCCCCCTTGCCTAAAGAATAATCCTAGCTACCCTGGGATCAAACTACCTAATGAAACCCTCGGTAATGTAACCAAACCCTCACCTGCATTTTCGAAGCCCGGACAGTCGTCCTGTGACCAATGTGATTTGTGGTTGGAGCGATACTATATGGGCGTTCTCCTGCTTCAATCGAAAATCAAATCACTGGAAATTGAAGTTGCAGTGTTGACCATCGAAAGAGACAAACTTCAAGCAACTAATAGGAAGCAGAGGACTATTGGTTCCATCGTTTTTCGGAATATTGAATCGGCTACAGCCATTGTCAACACCAAGATGTCATGATCAAATCATCTGCTCATCATACAGGTATGAATTTTGATATCAATTTAGTTTTGTGAATGACCGGGATTAATACAATGATTGGAATTTAGCTCTGTCTATCATTTGAAATGGCTATGTCACAATGTTGTTCATCATGTACTTTGTTTTTGCTTTGCTAAAAATAAATGAAGTTTTGATTGGGATACACGATTCTCTCATTCCCAGTTTATCCGCTGATAGATTCTTATCGAATTTGATTTTCTTTCAATTGGATTTGTTTTGTATCTAAATCTGAACCATAGGTTTTTCATGCTAGATTTAGAATATGATGATGTTTTGATTTGATTTTGTTATGGTTAGTTTGTATGCTGTGATTGTCAAAGGATTTCATGAGTTTGGTTGTTATGATCTTTTAATATGCTGTGTCATATAATGTTCTAAATCGGGAATACAACTCTGATCGTTTCTGAGTTGGGAAGAATGACTCTGTTTTTATGGAAACAATACTCTCATTTAAGTCTGTGCAAATGATATTCACGCCTGAATCATAGAACGGTTTTGATCCACGATGACTATGTTAAACCCCAGCTGTTTGATTCGCTTGATTGGATTGTTGTATCTTCAATTAGTATTATCGATTTTATGAGTTGTATTCGTATCAAAATAGACTTGATTGCATCTCTGTTAATTTTAATTTTCAAATGAGTTTGTTAACTCAAATCGACCTATGTTATTGCTGTCAAATTCGTATGAGGAAATTCGGGTAATAGTCATTTCAAAATGCATTCAAGAAATGATCTCGTGAATGATTTTGTCTGCCCCAATTTGCAATAACAAACGATCGACCAATTCTTACGAACTCTGTTACCAACTGATTGAGCCTGTTATGATTTCATTTACGCGCCAGTTTCGATTTAATTCGCTTGTGGCATGGATCGTTTGTTATGGCAATACAGTCATGTCGATTTGAAAGTGAGTTTGTTTGGATTCAATTATGTCTCCTGTCTATGAGGTAGCATAACAATTGCATGCAATTTGTTTTAATTGTATTGATTTCAGTTTGATATGAAATGATTTCATAACTGTTTGATTATGATTATGTTCACCCAACTTTGTGGTAACAAACGAAACAGAGTACACGTATCTCTGTAGTCATTTGGTTGATCTTGGTCTTGTTTGATTTCAAAATGGTACAACAATTTCAAATTGAATGATTCGTTTTCAAATAGCTATTGGATGTTAGTTAAATTTAATTCTTTAATAGATTTGAATTGATTTTTAAGCTGATTCTGTGTCTTATTTAGACCAGCTACAGAATCGCAAAATTCTGTAGATAGTCTATAAAATTAGATTTTTTTATCATTTTATTAATAAAATACCCTTCTAACTTGTCTATTTTGAACACCTTTCAGGTACATCCGAATTGCATTGGACATACAGGAAAATCTAAGGGATATTTGTGTGTTTTAGTTTTATTTTAGGTTCCTAGTTTAGTTAAACTTGGGATATCTTCCCAGATTTTATGTAAACAGTTTTGATAACTTCCACAGGGATGTTTTACCCTGTGGAAGCTCTTTAAATACTTATTATTTTTGTAATAAGGATCATCCTCACTTGTGGGAGAACCAGGCTATGGATTTCTAATACAAACTAATACAGAAGTTGATGTTTTGCTACATCTTTCGCTTTTCAATATATCAATCTTTTGTTTCAAGTTTATGCATGTCTTTTGCAGTTGATTATAGACTACTTTAGCTATCATAGTCTATTGCAGAATGATGTGATTTAATTAATGTGATCCATGTCTGATTTCTTTCAATACTTAAAAATACAACAATTAATTTGTTCAGTTAATGAATGACAAATTTCTCTTCTTCATCAATTGAATTATTTTGTATAAGTCTTTGCATACAGGTTTATCTAACTGTGGAGATTTATAAATCATAAGATTGTTGTGACTTTTTATGTCTTGTTTGTCATGTAATCATAATTAAAGAGCACTGCAGCTTTCTGTTTACAAGGAGTGCCTGGATAATTCGGTGCGGGTTTCCCCCCTCCGATCAGCTAAGACAATCATCATACATAGGACAAACCTGGAGCGTTTTTCCAGGTCAGTTTGTAATTTATTTTTGTTAGTTTGTTTAGTATAATTCGAGTAGTTTAGTTAAATATATGTTAGTTAGATGTGTAGTTAGAATTAGTATATTAGTTGTTTAGTTTAGTTTTTTTGTTTTATTTCTGTTCATAAAATTATAAAATCAATAAAAAATATCTTTTTTTGTCTTAGGGCAGAATGCAAATGAGTTTTTTCAGGTTTTATTTAAATCTGTAAATTGTAGATATTGTACATTTTGTGAATAAGATTTATTTGTGTTAGTAGTTATATAGTTAATTAGTTAGAGTTAGTATAGTAGTAGTTAGTAGATTGTATATATAGAATAATTAGATTAGTTTAGTTTTTTTAATAGTTAGTTTTAGTTAGATTAGTTAGTTTAGAGTAGTTTTTCTTTTTTTTTTCTTAGGACCTTAGATCGGCTAACGGAGCCGCTAAACCCGTCAGGGTGGTTCATCCCAAATGACTTGGGTTATTAGACAACCCCAGACCGGTTCCACTCTTCCAGTTGACGGACGGTCAATTTCGCCCGTCAACAAATGGCGCTAGAAGGAGGGCATGAATTTAATTAATGGCATGAGGTGGTTGCAAGACTCCTCCACCACCTAATCACTCACCTATAGTGACTAGAAGACGTTCAAACGATAATATTCCCCTTCAAACAACAACCACTTCAACCGACGATCCACAGATCACAGTTGATCCAACAACCCCTAATCCTACAGGTGGTGACATACAAGAGATTGTCCGTCAATCTCTTATTAAAACACATAGTACCTTAGCCCGTTTGAGGCAACCTAACCGTCCGTGGGGACAGCCTTTGGACTTCTTCAATATCAGAGAACAATTAGGAGACACTAGTCTCACTGTGAATCCTTCAGATCCAATCTTAAATCATGTTGCAGGAGGATCTGGGATACCCCCTTCACCACCTCCATCATCTCCTTCCTCTTCCAGAGGAGATTCCTCTAACGAAGGCAATTCCCCTTCTCAACCTTCCACACCCACTACACCAATGGAAAATCAGAACAACCCTGCTAGACCCTGGCTTGACCAAGATGTCGTAGCTGTACCTGAAGCTCAACATCCTCTACCTAAACACCCAGAGAAATGGCTTCCCAAGTTTGATCTTGACTCAAAACAGATCGCTGAAGATCACATTAAAAAATTTATGTTAGCCATAAGACTCTGCAATGTCGAACATGAAGATGTAGTATGTAGGTTGTTACCTTATACTTTCGAGGGTAATGCATCCACATGGTACTTTTCCCAACAACCCCATACCATCGTGTCTTGGGAAAAGTTCGAGTCATGCTTTTTGGAAAAGTTCGGAGATGGCAAGCCTCTGAAAGTCCTAGTCATGGATCTTTCTAGCTTAAAAATGAACCCAAAAGAAAAAGTTAAAGACTTTAATCAAAGATTCCTAACACTCAAAAACCGAATCCCTGCAGATTCTATGCCTTTCGAGAGTCTTATAATAGCATACTACACTAAATCTTTGCATCAAAGTATAGTTATTTGGGTTAAACGATCTAAGAAAGCCACGTTGTTAGAAGCCTTCGAGGAGGGAAGCCAGATTGAAAAGGACATACTTAGTCTTAAAGACTCTACTAACAACGAAACTGAGACTAGTTCTTCTTCCAAAAAGAAGATCAAAATCCTCTCCAGACCCATTCAAAGTAAAACACAACCTGAAAAATCTGATTTAGAAAACTTAACTAAAGTTGTTCAAAAACTGCCAAATCAAGTTATAGACTTGAAAAGGTTGACCGAAGAAGCTTCCTCGAGCAAAGGACCTTACAAACCCTTGTTCTGGAAGCCTTTTCCCACTAACCGACCTAACCCAACCACCGAAGGCCTTAATCTAGAAAGTCTGCAATGTGCCCTTCAAACAATTCTAGAAGCCCAAGATAACTTGATGCCTCCTGAGATCCCTGAGGAGGTAGTTGAACAAGAAACAGTTCAAGAAGAAGAGTCTTCTCCAAACATTTTAGGACACTTCTCGGATAGCATTTTTCAAGCTAACTTCGAGATAGTTCATCCTTATAACACTAGGAGTAAGACAACAAACAAACCTTATATCGAAAACACTACAACTTCGCCTCCAAAGCAATCTAAATCAGTTGAGACTAAACAGAGTAATGTGAACCCCAACTTAGATTATGATGTAGTTGAAGATCTTAAAAAGTTGAGAGATAACATTTTTGTTTACGAGTTATTGAAGTTTCCATTTCTGCTACAAAAAATGTTGCAGAATATCTCAGAGAATGGAAAAAATCGTAATTCTAATGGTAACAAGGTTGTGCAGAACAAAGTTCCCCAGAAGACTTCCACTAAAAACAATCCTGATCCTCAAGATAAAAGAAGCCTTCCTGTAAGTAATGTGAATAATGTAGATAAAGTAGACGTAGAAACTGCGAGTAAAAAGCCACAAGCTACTACTCTTAGTACTCGCAAAAATGTACCTCCTTTCCTATTAACTTTCGAGATCTTTAACAGAAACGTGCACAATTGTATGGTAGACTCAGGGGCATCATCCAATGTGATGCATTGGTCTGTTTGCCAGAAGATTAACGCAGAAGTTGAACCATCTACTTTAAAAATCATACAACTTGATCGGACAAATGTCAAAGTTATAGGCGAACTAAAGAATGTGCTTATTAGATTATCGTCTAACCCCAAGGTTCATCAAGTTATTGATATAATTGTTGTGGATATTCCAGAAGTGTATGGTCTTTTTTTAAGCAGGGACTGGTCGGAACAGCTACATGGTTATTTCGCAACAGATTGGTCCCATCTATGGCTTCCAGAAAATGACAAGCCTAATAAAATCAAAGTAAATCCTGAGCGTTACCTTAAGTTCACAGTTACAGATTTGAATGATCACAACGAACCATATACACCTCCTGTTGATTCACCCGAAGTACAAGGGATGGACACCTTCTTCGGAAATTTCATGGTCGAGGCTTCACCTATCACCAATCCAAAACAACAGTCCGATATTGTAGCATATATGTAGCCAACAACTTCAACGCAACGGTCTCATGTGCCCGATGGAAATCAAATTTGGTCTCTGTATTTCAATGAGTCAAAGTCTAAAGAAGGAGTTGGCACAGGCTACGTCATTATCGATCCGATAGGTAACAAAACATTGATGGCATGTAGGTTGGAATTTGAATGTACTAATAATACTGCAGAATATGAGGCTTTACTGCAAGGTCTCAGAAAAGTTTTGGATATGAACATTCAAAATTTAACCATATTTGGCGACTCTGAAATAGTGGTTAGACAGGTAAGAGACTCTATCCACTTTCTGTCTCCGCATCTCAAAAGCTACCAATCTGAGGTATGGAATTTAATGAATAAATTTTCTGCTTTCAATATAAATTCTATTCCTAGATTGAATAACTCTGAAGCAGATTTATTAGCTAATGTAGCTTCTAAACTTCTTCCTGCAGAAGGCTTGTCTCCAGATGCATTCTCCGTTGAGTTGCTTTTCCGGCCATCCGTTCCCGACAACATCACGAACTAGAAAGTATTTGATGACGATCAACAAATTATTAACTTTCTACACATGGAAGAAACCTTTCAAGGCACGGTGATAGATGAACACATGCACGATGACAATTTGCGCGACTTCACGGTAATACCACATCCGAGAACAACTGAATCTTCATCGGATATGGTAAACTTGATCCCTAAATCTGTAGTTAGATTAGAGAAGTTTTACGATTTTCAAGATAAATTTAAAAAGACAGTCAATTGTAAAACCAATAGTTCCTCGTTATCTTATGAAAAAGTAAACTTAGGAACTAATGAAAATCCTCAGTGCATTAATCTAGGGTTGGGATGTTCTCAACAAGAAAAAGTTGCATTTATTAAATTGTTCAAACAATTTAAAGATGTCTTTTCATGGACGTATGATGACCTTAAAACTTTCGACCCTAACATCATACAACATGTCATTCCGACGAAGCCCCAAACCTTACCCTTTCAACAAAAACTAAGGAAAATGCACCCCAAGCTCGAACCGACCATTCAAAAAGAATTGAATAAGCTCCTAAATGATAAGATATTTTTTCCTATTAGGCACACTCAATGGGTTTCTAACCTTGTCCCATTCCGGAAGAAAAGTGGGGAAATTCGACTCTGCGTCGATTTCCGAAACCTTAATAGAGCGTCTGATAAAGACAACTATCCTGTCCCGCCCATGGAACAGATGCTTCAACAGGTATCTAGTTCTGAGAGGCTATCCTTACTGGATGGTTTCTTGGGATACAACCAAGTCCTGATGTCTCCGGCAGACCAACTTAAAACTACCTTCCGTACCCCGTGGGGCACTTATGCTTATCGCAAAATGCCCTTTGGATTGATTAATGTTGGAGCCACTTTTCAGAGAGAAATGGACATTTCTTTCCGAGGCTTAATCAATTAGTCCGTCGTAGTTTACTTAGATGATGTGACTGTTTTTTCTAAAAACAAAAACGATCATCTAGCTCACTTACGAGCCGTCCTACTACGATGTCGTAAATACGGCATCTCCTTGAATCCCAAAAAATCCATCTTTGCAGTAGAATAGGGTAAACTCTTAGGATTCATTGTGTCTAGCGAAGGGATTGTTGGCAAATATTGAACAAGCAATGAATGCGTGTTGATGGTTGTTGTCATTGATGGCAACAGTGGAGATGGCAGGATAAGAAGGATAAAACCCCTTGGGGATTTGGACGTAAAATCTCAGGAGGAACAGCATTGAAGAAAACGCGCGCAGCAAGAGTTTACAGAGAAGAAGGAAGACAGAGATCCAGTGACCGTTGGATCCCATTCAAATTTCCCGAAAGGGCGACAACCAACAGATTTGCAGA
>SNQJ01S0057447.1:10370-30604 GCA_010110895.2 Picea sitchensis
AGTTCATGTGACATTAGACACAAACTAGAAAGAAACAGGCCAAGCGTGTCATATTGATGAGAATAATGACAACAGTACTTACAATCGTAGATGCGAATGCGACAGCTTCGTCAAGTCCTCTTTGTCTAACCCTTGCCTGAAAGATACACAACCTGGATAACAACAACTTCACTGATCACTCTCCTTTGGCTGACTGTGAGTTTCCTCCAAGGTCATAAGTTTCATATCTTCAGTTCTTCCCCCCTTTCCACCATCATAGAGCCTGTTTATATAGGTTAAGAAGAGCTTAACCTCTTGAGTTATCTTTATAACAAGTTGGGAAGCTTCTCCTTAGATCAGGAATCTCTTGATGAAACCAAGAATTCGAACACAACTGCCTCCTAATCTCGAAATATCCTCCCCTTATTCTCCTCAACGAGCCAACTATTGCCTCAGATTAGGCAGTGCTCCCTTAGAAGGGGCATCAGAGCGCTGTAGCGCTCCCTGGTAAGCTTTAAGGGAGCGCCATCGCCTTTAAGATGAGAAGCGCTCCTTCAGAGAGGGTTGGGGAGCGTTATAATGCACCCTGAAGCCTTGTAGGGGAGCGCCAGTGTTTCTAGGGCTGAAATAGGGGAGCGCTCCTCCTCAAAACCCTTGTTTCAGGGCTCTCTTCAGGTGTCAAGAGTTATTTGACTTCAGTAAACCAATTCTCCTTCTTCAAACCAAGCATATGAGATGTTGTAAGTGTCTCCTTAGTGTCGTTTGTCATGGCAGTATGTCTAAACATCATTTGCGACACTTGTGACCAAATTGTGACACTTGCGAAAGTTGTAAGGAAGATACGACACTTACAACAATTGAGAGGAACATGTGACACTTATCCAGTTGAGTAATTTTGACATGTAACATGTGGGACTAGTGCGACCTATGGATTATGCGAGGAACAGGTGTCGTCATCGACCAGGGGTCACACTTGCCGCCGTACGGGGACCAACAGCAGTAGGAGAGCTTCCAGCTGGTGAGGCTGAGAGGGTTTTGAGATGAGTTGAGTGAAACTTTACCTCACTCACCCACACAGTCCCTATGGTAGAGATTGGGGATCTGCCACCATCTATGCAACCTCATGTAGTGGGGGCACCTCAGGCGTGGGTCTGACTATTTCAGCATTTGGCAAACACTGTTGATCATTACAACAGGACCCACAGGCCTTGACCTTAGTTAGTCTAGACTTTTCACGTAACGAGAGCACTACTTGTATATATGTTTTGAGGGCATAAGCCCCATGAGTCATTACTCGTCATATTTTTGAGGCGCTTGTGTCCACCTATGTACTCTAGTGCTTATGATATTATATATGGATTTTTATGTGTTTTTATGTATTATGGATCATATTTGCCTTTAAAATTGTATTTACATGTTTATGTGTATGTCTTTTTATATGTGTGTGAGATGCCAGTCTAAAATTTGATTAGCTAGAGTATCTGTAACTTGGTTTAATCTCCTAGGAACATGAAAATATGTAATATAATCAAAGCTTCATTCTAAGAGATGTACCATAAGGAATCGTCGATGTAAAGTTGGATCATGAACACAGTAGACTCTATTTAATTGAGACACAACCAACTGAGCATCTAAATAGTCCTGGAGATGAGAGATACCAAATGGCAGGGCATCATGAAGTAGCTCAATAACTGCACTGTACTCGGCGACGTTGTTTGTGGTGACGCCTAAGCATATACCTCCGGAATATAATAACTGGCCTCGAGGTGTAAAAATTACCCAAGCTGTGGAGACAAGCCTCTGAGTGTGTCAGCTAGCACCATCTACGTACCCAATGAACACCTCTGATTCACTTGACATCTACGATAGTGACAAAAGATAACGTAAAAAATGACATGTCCATAATACTAAAAGAAACTAGAAAGTAATAGTACAAAGACTATATATATGTTACAAAAACTTACCCAAGGTGACCTACCTATGAGTAATACTTCTTGAGGTAGAGCCCATTTCTAGGTTCTGCCAAAGAATTTCCCTCAAAGTCGACCAGACAATAAGTGCCCTTTTTTAGAACCTCTTTTATGATGAAAGGTATGAACCACATGGGTTTGAATATTCTTGCCCCCAGGGGGTCCTTATCTTTGTCATAGACCAGGACAAGGTCGCCTTCAGATAAAATCCGAGGATGAATGGATCGATCATACTGGCACTTGAATTTAGTTTTGTGAGCCTCGTTGGCCATGACCGCATCACGATGCTGCTCATTGATCCGCTCAAGGTATAATAACCATTATTCAGGTGGAGAAGTGTCTGGCAATAACTATACTTCCAATTTTAGGGACAGGATCTGACATTCAATAGGCAAGACTGCTTCCAGCCCGTAAACGAGTTGAAAAGGTGAGAAACTGGTTTTAGTGTTAACAGACGTTTAGTAAGCTCATAATGCTGAGTATAACATCAAATGCCACTTTGACTTGGCTGAGTTGATCCTTCACTGTAGGATGGTCTTAAGAGATTTATTTACAGCTTCCACCTGATCATTTGCTTGGGGATAGTAGGATGATGAATGTTCTTGCCGCAATCTAATATTTGATGTTAATTCGGTCATCATATGGTTTTGAAAGTGACTACCATGGTCATTGAGAATATCTCTCGGGACACCAAACCTTACTATTATCTAGTTGAATGAAAAGAGAGTCGTAGTATCTCCATCATCTTTAAACGTTTGCATAGCTTCGACCCACTTCGTGAAGTAGTCTACGACTACAATGATATAATGGTGCCCCCTTGCTGAAGGAGGGTTGCATGTAGTGTAATCAATTCCCCACTTGGTGAAGGGACCAACTGTGATGATAGGAAACTTGGGAGTAGGATGTGCCCTCATTTTCCGAGAGAAGATATGACATGGGTGGCACTTCTTGACCGATTTGATACAAGCATTGATTAGTGTTGGCCATAAGTAACCTGCTCATAAAATATTTTGGGTTGTTGCCAACCCAGAAAAATGACCGCCACATGCTCTGGTATGGAAATCATTAAGCATGATAACTTCTTCTTCGTGAGTGAGACATCGACGTAGGATGTAGTCTACACTTCTTCGATACAATGTATCATTGAGTATGAGATAATTCTTGGCCTGATGGCATATACGACGATGCTCATCACGAGAAGTAGAGGTGGGGAACTTCAAAGTCTGGAGATAGATTAGTATATCTCCGTACTAGGGATCTAAATATGTGATCAAAAACATATCTCCTCTAATAGGAGACTCTTTGGGGATAACATCACCTAACTCAACTGGAAGTTCCAAAATAAGTTATGCGAAGACCACTGACTTTTTTGATTTCTCTGAAACAAAATCTAAGTTGAATTCCTGGAGGACTACTATGCATCTATTGATCTTTTTGCCTATTACCCATCGTGTCAACATGTATTGAAACAGATTCACAACAATAATGACGATGGTCTTGCGAAACATAACATAATGATGAAACCGTTCAACAACATGAACTGTTGCCAACGCAAGTTTTTCAATATGAGAATAATTAAGTTCCGATCCGACTAGGCCTCGGCTCAGGTAATAGATCACATATTTTGAGAGAAAATCATCTTCCTGAACTAAGACCATGCTGATGGTGGACTCTGCGGTAGCCAGGTATAATAAAAAATATTTATTATAGTTGGGTGGCTGAAGCAGAGGGGAAGTTGTGAGGGCATGTTTCAATGCATCAAAGGAGCATTGACTAGCATCGTCCCAATGAAAAGGAACATCTTCCTTCAGTAAGCGCATAAATCCCTTTGTGATCTCGACATAGTTGGCGATGAAACGTCTTAAAAAATTCTCCTTGCCCTGTAGACTCTGAAGTTGAAGGATTGTGCATGGGGGAGGCAACTGAGCTATTGCCTCAACCTTGAGAGGATCGACCATGATCCCTGTTGTTGACACTATGAAACCTAACAAACGTCCCGATGTTACGCAAAATATGCACTTGTTTGGATTCAAGCGAATCTGGAAGTAGCGACATCACTCAAAGATAAGTCGAAGGTGTGTGGGATGATCCGTTCTCTTGCGATATCAAGATGCTAAATCATCTAAGTAGGCCTCGACTATATGCTTGAGATCATGGAAAGAAAAATACATAGCCCGTTGAAATGTCGCTCCAACATTTTTGAGACCAAAGGGAATCTTACGATAGACGAATGTACCCCATTGACAAATGAATGTCGTTTTGTGCCGGTCTTCGTGTTTGATTTGTATTTGATTATATCCCGAAAAACCATCCGTGAAAGAAAAGGCCTTGCATGCTTCACATTCATCAATTATCTGGTCGATGAATGGTGTGGGAAAATTATCTTTTGGACATGCCTTGTTCAGATCATGGAAGTCCATACATACATGAATTGTGCCCTGTTTCTTATTGACCGATACAGGATTTGACACCCATTGGGTCAAATGGATAGGATAGATAAAATCAACTTTTAGTAGTTTCTCAACTTCAACCTTAATGGTTGTTTCTTTCCTGGGATTAACTGGATGAAGCTTCTGTCAAATAGGCTTGGCATCCAGATAAGTTGTGATTTCATTTTAGACTATTTTTGGATCGATGCCTAGCATTTCCTCATAAGACCAAGAAAACACGTCACAAAATTCTTTAAATAGATCTGTGTAGATTTGAATCTCTCCGGGGGAACATTCAACTCCGATGAAAACATTCTCCACGATGCCAGGGGTTCTGGAGATATTAATTGGTATGGTTTCAACGATAGTTTCCATATTACCCTCAGCATAAACCTCATGTGTAGCTAAGGGATTAATAGGACAAGACCTATCTCCAGTCATAGTCAAGGTGAATTCTCTGGCTTCGATTTTTCTTAAATCTAGGAGGAAGTATGATCTGTGATGGAGATCATCCCAGGGTTTGTCCGGACTAGTGATTTATTCAATTATTTCTTCATTGGAAGGCAAGACTAAGTCTAATGAATCAGTATCAGCAAGAGAGCCTTGAGCCCAAATAGGCTCTAGAAGTGGATCTAACTCTTGTGCAAGAGTTGGATCTATGTCGGCCGAAGCTTGTTGGACTAAAGAGTACGCTACTTCAGCTGCGGATAAGGGAATGGACATGTCAGGGTGCCCTTTCCTTTCCATCGTGGCCGATGGGGAAGGAAGTATCCATATATCGTTGAAGTAAGTCATGAAAAACAACGAAACTTGGAAAATCTCAACCTTATGGTGGTCGGATATGAACTTGACATCGCCTCGAGGGGGCGAGTAATCAAAGGTACCCATCAAAGATGGGCACAAACCAACCCCTACGTTGACTATGCTTTGTTGGGGATTATCAATCATCGGGACCGTGGATACCCCCAATGAAGGATCAGGTCTAGAGAAAGACAATTGATCAATGGTCACAATCCGGTCCTCGTGTGGAAACAAAAACACTCGAAAAACTGTAGCAACCACTGCTTGCATGGAATAATTCCAACTCCTTCCTAACAAAAGATTGTAGTCAAGGGATGCGTCAACTACTTCTACCTCGACGCACATGGTCATCCCTCTTAACTGCACGGGGAAAGAGGGAATGATACCATGTGTTCAGAACAAAGAACCGTCGAAAGCAGTGAGAAGAGTAGGTGACAGAGATAAAAGAGGCTGGCAAATGGCTTTCCAACATGCCAGCTACATAATGCATGTCCAGGCGCCCTCATCAACCATCGTACGAAAAATGTTCCGAGTAAAAATTTTTGTGGGGTGAGCCACTACTATCTGAAATGCTACGTGGTAAGGCAGATGAGGTTTTAAGTCATTTGTATCCAGCATGATTGTACCCAGATTGCAAGTCTCAGTAGATCCTAAAGCGGCTAACAAAGCTTTCCTCTGGGAAGGGAATCTTTGGAGGACCTCCAAAGCGGACATCGCACAAGGGGTTTGAGACAAATCCTCCACCACAGAATAGTTATGGGCGACCCTTGCATTTGGGTTGTGAGAAGCTTTATTGAACATGCCTTTTGGGATACGTGTCATTGTTTTTCCCAAAGTCTTCTCGATCTGGAGAGGAAGAGATGGGAGTTCATCTTCTTTTCCCTTCTCAAAAGTTCTTGGTTTACTGTAGTCATGCACTCTAGTCGATATAAAAGCATCACCCTTCATCATATACACATTCACGGATGTGGGATTGTTCGAAGATGGAGAGGGTCCTTGACTGCCCCCTTCCGCGCTTGTAGAGGCTTGGGTTAGGTTTTTCCCATGTTGAAAAGGATTGGTTAATATGACAGGATGTTGTCGTGTCACAAAATTTTGGGCCTCTGCAAGCTGAGGACATTGGTGGGTCGGGTGGTCTTCCACGCACAATTTGCACATATACCTTGCCTTCCGTTTCTCAGTGTTTCCCCCACCAACATTATTAGTGGGTTTCTTATCCCCCTTATCCTTCTTTCATTATTTTTTCTTTCCTTCAAGCTGCTAGGTGGCCTTTGGATTTGTCAATTGAAATATGTGTACATCCAATGTTTGGGTAGGGGAAGCAACCAAAATAGTAGTTTGGCTAGCCGTTGTGTGTTGTATAGACAATTGCTGCAATTGCTTTGTCAGTTGCTCAGTGGGCTTTGTGTGTGCTAAACCAACAACACCGTCGGCATGTGGTCCAACTCTCTGTCTAGTTTTATCAAGTATTGAGCATGGTGCATCTGGAAAGAGATCGTATAATAAACCGGACTGAGAGTAGATTAGCTCAAGATGTTGAGCTCTCATGATGGCATCTTCTTAGGAAAACACTCCCAACATCGCGACATCTTTGGATAACTGTGGGACCAAAGACTTAAGGAACCACTCTAGCAGGAATGTTGGTGGGACTAACACCTTAATTAAACTCTTCTGGCGTCTCCATTCTTGGATGTGATTAGAGATATGGTCTCCTTTTGTCTGTGTGAAATTGGCCAACAATTTTGTGCCAACGTCATATCGCATAGGTAAATGGAAATGGTTGAGGAAAGCCATTTCCAATTCACCGAAGGAAGAGTATCTTGAGTGGTCGAGCTCAATGTACCATTTTGCAACACTCCCAATGAGAGTACGTTGAAACAATCACAATTGTATAGAGTCATCCTTTAACGAATTAGATGAGCACCAAAGGTGAAAAGTAGCCACATGATCTCCTGGATATTCATTAGGATTGGCCTCGAACTTTGGTATGTCTGAAGGAAACTTCATTGGCATAGGGGGCCAACGCAGATCGTGACAGATAGGGTCATTCAACAATCTTGTCAAGTCTGGAAAATGCAAGGGTTCCAGGAAAGGTAGTTTGGGTTGTTGGTGATAATCATGGAAAGAGGGACTTGGAGTTTGACTGGAACTAGGTTGCTAGGAAAAGTTTGGTTGCTGGCCTGGGTTTTTCATGCGAGGAGACATCATCGGCTGATTCCCAAAATAGGACGTAGATGTTTGGGCGTGCATTACATTCAGAGGACTTTGGGAAGGGTTGCCCCATGCCAATCCCATGGGCATAGGCATAGTACCTTATCCGAGGTTCCATTCGTTGTGAAAATAATTGCCCCAGATCGACATTCCTAACGAGGGAACTGATCCCTTCCAAGAATTCCAAGGTCCTAATGCAGAAGAAGTTCCTAGTTTTTCCCCCTATGCAGGAATAGTACCCTACAGAGGAATAGGTTGTCCGTAACCGAGGTTGCCCCGAGTAGAGAAATAAATTGATGAGAAAGTGTTGTTACCAAATGCACCAAACAAGGAAAACGGTGTCGAACCGCCGACATATTATGAGAAGGTGGTCCTTGACTCCCTGCTCCAAATAAACTATTGTGCGTGGGTGGCCTAGTGGATTGTTGGTAGGTACCACTCAACAAAGTGGACGAAGGAGGTATATGACCTCCCTTGTAAGGGAAAGCATTAAAAGGAGCTGAAGTTCCCCCCATGTGTCCTTGTAGAGGAGCATTAGAGCTCCCTGCCCCCAGACCTAAAGTCTGTAAAGTGGAGTAGGAAAGTACAAGACTTGTACCTGATCTAGGCATAACGTATGAGAGTGGAGGGTCTATCGCACTCGGTGTGAAAGGGGAAGTGGCCACCACCATAGATGGGATTTGGACCACTGTTCGAGGTAGAGGCGGTTGAAACCATGGTGGCTTGGACCGATGACGGTAGGGTAAGGAGGTGGAATATCCCCCATGGTAACAACCGTAGTGGGAATTGAGGAATTCCCAAAAGAAGTGGCAACATTTGTTTCCATTGCTGCATGCAACACTGTCTGGCACTCGCAAGGGTGAATCTGTACAATGATAGGTACCGAAATATTAGTGGTTGGAATTTTGGATGGACCAAAATATTTCACGCCAAGGTCTAAAAAGGTCGTTTCCTCTGGATGTTGGTCGAGTACAGTTTCCTGTGACCCATTCACTTCAAAAGACCCTTGTTGGTCTAGATTTCACCTCAGTGGTGGCGGAGGTGGCTCCAGTGTAACCGGTGATAGGACCAGAAGCCTTCGTGACCGGTGGAGCTCATGATCCTCCACTATGTGAGAAGATCAAGTACACACTAGGGATTTCTATTTGTTCAAAAACAACACACACTAAAAAGGTCCCTCCAATATAAAACAAACAAACACTAAAATAGTTGGAAGAACAGTTACAACAACCAACACTAGAGCAACTTACCGGTGCAAGTGCAACTCGAACATGGAAGCACCCTCTATATGTGTTCTCCAGTATGATTGGTCCAACTTTGGAGGTGTTATATCCACTACCTTTCTGCATGCGACCTCATGTTTAGCCCCTGTGTTAGAGGGGGTTCCCAGATAACTTTCACAATACTGGACTTTGACACTCCCTAACTCAGACTCCAATGTTTGATTTAATGGCCTTGAAGAGTTTCCTCTCCAACCTAATTCAAGGCCCTAACCCTAAACTAGTTGGTTGACCCTACAAACATAAAAAGTATATTGAATTTTATATTTAGCATTAATTTTTATGGCTTGTCTTAAGTCAAAGGTTATGAAAGTGAAACTAGTGATGTTTGAAAGACGAAAGCAAAATAAACAGAAAGCTGGAAACAAAATAACTTCTCTTGACTCAAATCTTAAACAACTTTTCAAACTAAAAAATTTCTAAGATTTTTGAACAACAAACTCAAAGCAAGATTTCACTTGACTATGAGCTACTTATGATCTAAGTAAACCGTCAAGAACTTATGAAAGAAAATAATTTTCCCTGGTTACTAATGCAAAACAACACTCTTTAACCAAACAAAAAAATAAAAGTTTTTTTTTTTTATTTGAATGCTCACAAAGCAAAAAGGAAAAATATCAACAAGTAAAAACGAAGAAAACTTATGGCCTAAGCGTAGATCGCAAAGAGTCACTTTTAAAAATAACACACAAGCAAATTAAAACTAGACTCTCACACTTGTCTAAAAACCATATAAAAAGAAAATTTTGAGGAAAACTTTTTAATGAAAAAGAAAGCTATTTCTGTGATCAAACCTAAGTTACTGACTTCTATGATAGAGACCCAAAAACCTGAGAGGTATAACTCTTGTCAAAGGAAAGGATGACTGCCTCTCCTTAAACAAAAATTTTCTCCATAGGCACGCTTGCTGACAGTTCAACAACAAGCGTTTGCATGCGAGTTGCGTAAATTTAGGGCACGTGTACACGCATGCTGGCCTTATACAGGTCACGTGTATCTCTAAAACTCTTAGGAAAAATGAAAGGCCAAGCAATCTAGCCTAGGCAGAGACTACTGGTACTAAGAACCAGGATCTCTTGAAGACTCATGCACTTACTTTAACAGAAAAAAGGAAAACCATTCAAGGAAAACTTCATAGAACAAACCAATCTAAGGTGAAACCTAAGCTATAGACTGCAAATGACTAAGACTAGAAAGAGTTCCAGAAAACCCCTGAGAAGAATTGTTTCTGACAGGGGAGAGGATGACTGCCTCTCTAAAAGAAATTTTCTGGAATCATACACATGACTGACACTTCCTCATATAGCGTGTACACAAGGGCTGTGGGAAGGTACGGAATGGGTACACGTGTGCAGACCTTATATAGGCCATGTGTACCTTTGTGGGTCTCGAGAAAAACAAAAAAATGTAGTCAAGCACACAAACATAGATAACTGGTATGGAAGACTAGAATCTCTGTTAGCTCAGACTTTTGTAGAAACTTTAAAAACAAGAAATGAAAACAGTTCTTAAAATTACCCAAGAAAAAACATTCTGAGAAACCCAACAGAATTGGCGACCATACTGGGGAACTCTAGGGTTTCTGGGAATTTTTTTTCTTGGGTATTTTTAAGAACTGGTTTCATTTCTTGTTTTTAAAGTTTCTACAAAAGTCTGAGCTAACAGATATTCTAGTCTTCCATACCAGTTATCTATGTTTCTTTTCTTGAATGCATTTTTTTTTCTGAGACCCACAGAGGTACATGCATCCTGTATAAGGTCTACATGCGTGTATCGGTGCCCTACCTTCCCACAACCCACATCTACATGCTAGCTGAGGAAGTGCCAGTCGCTTTTATGATTCTAGAAAATTTCTTTTAGAGAGGCAGTCATCCTCTCCCCTGTTAGAAATAATCCTTCTCAGGGGTTTTCTATAACTCTTTCTAGTCTTTGTTGTTTGTAGTCTATAGCTTAGGTTTCACCTCAGATTGGTTTGTTCTATGAATTTTTCCTTGAATTGTTTTCTTTTTTCTGTTAAAGTAAGTGTCTGAGTCTTCAAGAGATCTTGGTTCTCAGTACCAGTAGTCTTTGCCTGGGCTAGATTGCTTGGCCTTTCATTTGTCTTATATTTTCGTAGATACACGTAGTCTGTATAAGGCTAGAATGTGTGTACATGCATCCTGACTTTACACAGCTCGTGTGCACACGCTTGTTGTTGAACTGTCAGCAACGTGCATGTGGAGAAAATTTTTGTTTAAGGAGAGGCAGTCATCCTTTCCTTTGACAATATTTATACCTCTTAGGTTTTTGGGTCTCTGTCATAGCATTTTTAGCCTAGGTTGGATTGCAGCATAGCTTGCTTTTTCATTGAAATATTTCTTGTGTTTCCTAGCTTTTTAAACTTATTTTTAGCTTGAAATTTTAAGAAAAATGAGTTGCATTTTGAAAAAAAATTCCCCTCATGGCTGGGGGGGGGCATGAATCATGCATTCATCAGTTTCTTTTAGAATATTTTGTTATTTCTGTTTTGATTGGAAGAAAAAAAAAATAGTTTGTTAGATCTCTTTCTTTCCTGACATTTTCTTTGCATTGTTACTTGAAAAAGAAAAAGAAATTAGCATAGAATTGTGTTTTCTTCTAATTTTAAAAGCATTTCAAATATATATATATATATATATAATCATTCTTTGCCAATGTTCATGCAAGTTTCATCATTTTTTACAAAGAGTCTTAACAACATCATTTGCACTATCGTACCCCTTTTGAGTAAATCAAGCCTTAAAAAGAACGCTAATTAAAAATTACTAGACTTTATGTTTGTAGGGTCCATCAACTAGAATAGGCTAGAGCCTTGATTTAGGTTGGAGAGGAAACTCTTCAAGGGTATAAAACAAACATATGAGTCTATGCTAAGGAGTGTAGAAGTCTAGTGTCATGAAAGTTATCTAGGACCCCCCTCTAACACAGGGGATAAACAAGAGGTCATGTGCAGAAAGGTAGTGGAGATAACCCCTCCAAAGCCAGACCAATCGTAGTGGAGAACACATATAGAGGGCCTGTCTTTGGATTCCGTCGATTGCATTTTCCATGGATCTTTGTGGGTCTCGAATCCATTCAAGGTCCTCAGTTGTCTTTAGGACCACTTTCTTTCAATACCCTTCGGAGGTTTCGAGCTTGATACCCTGCTCATTGTGGTCTACCCGACTGTCGACTGTACCCTCCTGGTGAATGTTCGTGCATTGGCAACCTAGTTGCCTATCTTTATAGTGACATACACAGGTGACTGCGGGGGTATACTGTCATACCTAGGACAGACATTAGGCCATGCTTTGCAGAGTATACCCAGAGGGTGCTTCCATTTTTGAGTTGCACTTGCACTGGTAAGTTGCTCTAGTGTTGGTTGGTGTAACGGTTCTTCCAATTAGTTAGTCATTTGCTTGATTTTCCTTTAGGAACTTTTAGTGTGTGCTCTGTGCTCCCTAGTTTTCCATAGTGAGTTAGTCAGTCGTGGCTTTGGGTCTCTGACCTAGGGTGGTAGACTTCCCACTCCGTCGGTTGAGAGGACTTTTCAATATTCCACTTAGAAACTTGGAGTCGCCTCTTTATAGGCGTTGTTTTGATAACACTGGTTCTTCAGAGTCAGTGTGTTAGAATTTTACAAATTTGAAAGATCCTACAAGGGGATAACCTTTGCATAAGATCTTCATGGCTAAAGTTCCTGATGATACCAACCAAGGAACCCCTTCGCAAGGGGATTCTTGTTCTTTTCCCTTCTTTAGAAATGTTGGTGTCCCTTTGATGGCCACTTTGTACATTCCTGGGTTGAATGTGGGACTACCGGTTTGGTTGGGTACCATTCCAAATGTCCTGAATGCTCTTGATGCTTCTTAGTTAAGCACATTAAGTCATGGGCACCCTGTTGATGTTTCTTCATCAGCAAATTCTTCTCCTCCTCCTTCTCCTGCCTTTGGTGAAAGTATAGTTACTAGTAACCGGAAGTCTAAACAAAATAGAAAGAGGCATAATAGGAAGAAGAAATCACCAACCTCTGCGAGTCATGTTGGAGATAGGCTGACAACCTCTGCAAGTCATGTTGAATACCAACACCCAAAATCTGCAAGTTATGCTAGGGGAACACACCCACCCTATGCAAGTCATGCTAGGGGAAAAAGTCCAGTCACTACTAGTCATACTGGTAATAGGTCTATAGCCTCTACAAGTCATGTTATCGACCCATCACTAACCTCTGCAAGTCATGTTGGAGATGTGAACCAACCATTGCTAGTCATGCTGGGGGCATTAATTCTATTGAGAAACCTAGATGGATAGGATGTAAGCCTAAGTTCCCTTGTAAGCTTTGCAAGAGAGATCACCTTACTCATTTGTGCCCTGGCATTCCATAAGTACAAAGATTGTGGTCCATGTCTACAAGCTCTTCTGATTCTGAGTCTTTTTAGGTTTCCTCGTAGTCTATTCAACCATTGGTTGAGAAATTGGTCACGCTGATGGAGTCATTGGCTGATCCCACTGCTCTTTTGATGGGTGAGGTGCCTTTAGACCTTGTAGTCTCTCAGCCTATTCAGCCATTGGTTGAGAAAGTGGTCATGCTGCTGCAGTCATTGGCTGATCCCACTCCTCTTTTTTTGGTGGGGGTGAGGTTCCTTTAGACCATGTAGTCTCACAGTCTATTCAACCATTGGTTGCAAAAGTGGTCATGCTGATGCAGTCATCAATTGATCCCACTCCTCTTTTGGTGGCGAGGTGCCTTTAGACCATGTAGTCCCGTATCCTATTCATCCATTGGTTGTGAAAGTGGTCATGCCAATGCAGTCATCGGATGATCCCACTCTTCTTTTGGGGAGTGACGTGTCTACCGATTATGTTTTTAGCATTTCTGATTCAATACTTCCAGAACAAGGGGGCATTCTGCTCATTCCGAGCACACCCCCTCCAAGCCCTAGGATGGTTTCCTTTGATTGGAATGACCTTGTTGAGCCTCGTCTTCCTTCCTCCACACCCTTTCAAATAAGGGTTGAAGTTAATTCAACAAACATTTATCGATGTATTGTGGATGAAGGAGCCTCTGTAATTATTTTATCCTCCTCGGTTTGGAAAATCTTGGGATCTCTCGAGCTTTTGTCTTCTTTGCATGAACTTTTGGATTTTGACAAACGTCCTAGTGAATATTTGGGTGTTCTTCCTCAGTTACCTATCTCATTAGGTGGGAAGAATGTCTTTGTTGATGTTATAGTGGTGCAAGGCCCATTAGATTTCAATATTCTTCTCGGGCGTGATTATGTATATGCTATGAATGTTGTGGTATCTACACTCTTCCAGGTGATGCATTTCCCTCACAATGTAAGCATTGTTACTATCAACCAGCTGGCATCTAATAATCACCATCCTAATTCGGCATTATTTCATACTACCCCTTTATATTTTCCCAACGTTCATGTAGACTCTACCCCACCACGGGTTAATTATCTGGCATATTATTCTTGGTGTTCAATTGCTTATGAGCAGGAACCTGTGCAATCATGTTTTTCTTCTCGAGACTTGGAATCAACAATTGATCCATTGGTGTATCCACTGGGGGCATGGGAGCCCTTTCTTCCCCCTCTTGGTCCAAGTGGGATTGAGTATCCTTCTGAGTCTGATATCGTTTTTAGTAGATCATCAATCCCTCATGATCATGATTCTTCACTGATAGATTCTGCTAGTCCTGGCCAGAACCTCCATCGTCATATGGAGTATGGTCAGTTTACTTCACCCTTTGGGACTGTCGACCCTCGTTTGTGTGATTTCTTGGAGTTTGAATTTCCTTCAAATGAGGCTATCCTGGAAGCCATGACTACAATTTCTATACCACAGGAAGAATTACACCCTGGTTTGTGTTTTCTTCTCTTTAGGGAGAATTCCCAAGTTGACTATCGAAGAGACTCTTGGTCTGAGCCTAACAACAGGCTCTACCTAAAATAGTTTCATACTTTAGTTGTAGCCCCCAATGGGTCTTCTTTTAAGCCCTTTTCAGACCCTCTAAAAATGAAAATATTGTCGAGCGATCTTGTGGCCTTTCACGCTTGTTAAACTGAAATTTGAAGTCATGTCTATGGGGCAGTAGTTTACCCCTTTTTCTTGTTATTGGTAGCACAATGAGTTTCCCTTGGATAAGGCACATTTGTCCGTTTGTTCGTCAAACCCTGGGATTTAATATGACCTTAGGAAGTTGTTCCTGCTACATTGAGATGTGTCCTCCATTTGGTTATTCTTCCAAACATATGGAGAGTTTGCATTGCCTCCTGCCTCATAAACTTATGTTAATTCCATGCTGCCTGAGTCTCATCATTTTTCATGCTATTGTCCAAGGGAAGTTTTTACCAAGACTGAGTTGGCCCCTCTGTAGTTTGTCTCTTTCCCTCATGCCCAGCCATCCCGAAAGTCCAGTCAAATCTTTGTTCGAAATCAATGAAGCCTTTAGTATGATAATCAAGATTCTCTAGTCCATGAACGATGAGCTGTCGAAGACCTCTAGGAAGTGAAATCGTACACTCATATTACACTCCTACCCGAGTTTTGAAGATTTTGAAGTTGTTTCTCGAGCTCTGATGACCTCATCTTTAGCCATCAAGACTTATCATCTTCTAGAAGATGGATACTCTACATGTATATCTTTTTGATTTCGAGATGTAGCTCCACTGTGTATTGCTTGCAGCTACACTTTATATAGTTATATGACATGGATCTACAATGTATTTGATTGGTAGCCATGGTTTTATTTTGTCCCAAGCATGGGTATGCCCGCCTCGGTGAGACAATTATTATTTTGCAGACGACACCTCCCGATTTCTGGTCCCTGGGCTCACTTGTTTGGAATGTTGGTGAAGATTGTTAATGTATTTCAGCCATCGGATGCTATTCTGACCTCACACATTAGGGGGCATCTGTTATAACCCTAATTTTCACTAGACATGCTTACCTGTCATCAGGCTATCTCATATTCCTTCTCTGCAAAAACACTACTGAACAACTCTTCTTAAAAACCCCTTTTATAAAGGCCCACGTGCCCTCCTCAATTACTGCATGGGTGTACATGCTAGCTGACCCAAGACAACCCGCGTGTACCTGCAAAAGCACGAAAAAAGGAAAGCTGTTGACAGAACACACAACTTTGGTTAAGTTAACTAAAACTTTCGGCCATGCATGACCGGTCACTCGACCAAATACCTAGGTTCTTCTAGCCTATAAAAGAAGGGTTAGGGGTCCCATTTGAAAGGAGGAGAATCATAGTAAAGAAACTATACCCGATTGAGCATTCCCTTTGTCCCAATCTTTAGCCATCAACCTTTAGGTTTGTTTGTGGGTGGGAAATCCCTCCTATGGACTAGCACTAAGGGTTTTATCATGAATGCATAAATGACCTAAAGATTCTTACTTTTTACCATCATCCCATGCCTAGACCCCCATTACTCATATCTAAATACAAGGCTCAAGAGATTAAGTTGGCGTACCTTATTCTTCGTGTTTGATGTTGATCCCTTTTCACACTCAGTCGTTCTTTGACTATAAATCTCCTCCCAATGTTGACCTGCATTCACTAAAGATGAACATAGAACTCCACATGCATTTGATCTATGAACTAACGGGTTAGAGATTTAATCAATCATACAATAAATATTCCAATAATGACAATCTCATATGGAGGGATGGGAAAATAAACTCTTTTATTAACTTCACAATGATACCTTACAATGATAAAGTTGGCTATTGCTCCTCGATCCTGGTCCTGGGCTCTTCCTCCACTGTCTTCCAACTACTTTTCTCTATGCTTCTCTTTACACAAGGATGGATAAAGGTTGGGACAAAGGGAATGCTCAATCGGGTATAGTTTCTTTACTATGATTCTCCTCCTATCAAATGGGACCCCTAAACCTTCTTTTATAGGCTAGAAGAAGCTAGGTATTTGGTCGAGTGACCGGCCATGCATGGCCGAAAGGTTTTGTTAACTTACCCAAAGCTGTGTGTTCTGTCAACAACTTTCCTTTTTTCATGTTTTTGTAGGTATACACAGGCTGTCTTGGGTCAGCTAGCATGTACATGTGTGCAATAATGGAGCAGGGCACGTGTGCCTTTATAAAAGGGGTTTTTAAGAAGAGTTGTTCAGTAGTTTTTTGGCAGAGAAGGAATCGGAGATGGCCTGATGCCAGGTAACCATGTCTGGTGAAAATTAGGGTTATAACAGATGCCCCCTAATCTGTGAGGTCAGAAGATCATCTAATGGCCAAAATACATTAACAATATTCACCAACGTTCCAAACAAGTGAGCCCAGGGACTGGAAATTGGGAGGTGTCGTCTACAAAATAATAATTGTCTCACCGAGCCGGGCATACCCATGCTCGGGATAAAATAAAACCATGGCTACCAATCAAATACACTGTATATCCATGTCATATAACTATATAAAGTGTAGCCACAAGAAATACACATCAGAGATACATCTCAAAATAAAAAAGATATATGTGTAGAGTATCCATATTCTAGAAGCTGATAAGGCCTGATGGCTGGAGATGGGGTCATCAGAGCTCAAGAAACAACTTCAAAATATTCAAAACTTAGGTAGGAGTGTGATATGAATGTATGAATTCACCACCCAGAGGTCTTCGATGACTCGTCGGTCATGGACTAGAGAATCTTGATTATCAGACTGAAGGCTTCATTGATTTCGAACAAAGATTTGACTCGACTTTCAGGATGGTCGGGCATGAGGGAAAGAGACAAGCTTCAGAGGGGACAACTCAGGCTTGGTAAAAAGTTCCCTTGGACAATAGCATGACAAATGATGAGACTCAGGCAGGATGGAATTAACATAAGTTTACGAGGCATGAGGCAACACAAACTCTCCATATGTTTGGAAGAATAACCATACAGAGGAAGACACAAATCAATGTAGTGGGAACAACTTCCTAAGGTAATATTAAATCCCAAGGTTTGACGAAAAAAAAGACAAATGTGATTTATCCAAGGGCGACTCATTCTGTTGCCAATAACAAGAAAATAATTTTCCCTTCCTCTTTTTGGGGTATATTTGACTTTTTTGTCTTTTTCAATAATTTTGGAAAAAGAATAAATGAATGCTACGTTACAAAGGAGGAATGAGTGTTGAAAACATACAAGTTCGAGGCGCAAGGACAAGACTGATGTTCAAAGTAAGGACACTTAGGAAGAATCCTCTAGGGGCCAAAGGTGTCAAGACGTAGAGGCAAAGTGCTACATTGCTTGCATATAAGGCATGCTTTAGATGGTTCAGTTGAGAGAAACATGGAGATGACATTAGGGAAAATACGTGGGTATGAAAATGCGATTAATAAAACACACAATGGTAATTTCCTTCGATGTAAGTTTAACGAGCCCAGAGAAGGTAAGCTTGACGGTTTTTCATATTGAGAGATTCTGAAAAATGTAAAAGGAGACTCCATTAGGGTACCTTTTTGGAAGGTAGTCTAGTCAGTTCAAAAAAGGGGTAAACTAGCACCAACAAGACGTCTATTCAAAACCATTTTAACGAGTGTGATAAAGACAATATCACTCAACCATTTTTTCATTTTTAAGGAGTCTGAAGAAAACTTAACTATGGACTTCGTCAGAAATGTTCTTTTGGACCATTTTTACAAGTGTGAAAGAATAAGGTCACTCTACAATCTTTTCTATTTTAGAGAGTTTGAAAAGAACTTAACTATGGACTCCATGGGGGGTTCCTTTTTCATAAATTTAGTCACTCAGGCCCGAAAAAGGGTTAAAATTATACCTGAGAATACTCCTCTAGGGATCTGAAGCCTCTAGAGTATACCTTTGTTCGTACAGTTGACCGTCTAGACCGAAAAAGGGGTTAACTACCGCCGGATATACGTGACTTCAAATTTCAGTTTAACGAGTGTGAAATGCCACAAGATCGCTCGACAATCTTTTCATCTTTAGAGGGTCTGAAAAGGGCTTAAAAGAAGACCTGTTATGTTTTTCGGGAGTCCCGAGGGTGAGGTCAAGAGTGAAAAGGAATCATGCAAATGAGGATCAAACTCGTAATCAGGAAAAACTATAGAGGACTCTCGAGCCTATAGTCATTAGTGACAACATGGACATCGTCATGCAACCAGGATCTACCTATCACATCCATGTTATGGTAGGCTCTACCACCAAATTACGACACTTCTAAAGAAGTAATGAGGGTTCTGCCTCGCACCTCGGTGGGATCGATCCTATAGCAAAGAGAAAAATACAAAGAGATGAAAAAAGTGGGGGTGGAATCCTGACTTAAATGAAACGAGATGGGAAATACTGACTTTTTACCAAAGGACTGTCCAAACGCCCAAATCTCAAAAAAATTCCGAATACCGAAAGGAAAACCTCCCTTGATCATCCAAAGAAAACTCTCGAACCATCTTAAATGATTTTCAGTTTAGAAAAAAATGACAAAAGGGTTCGAAAATTGACAAAAGGGTGAAACAAATCTATAAATAGAAGCTGGCAACTCATTATCACCATTGTTAATTCAGAAATTGACTAAAAGCCAAAACTGCCCCTTTGTGAAAAGAATTGATTCTGGGAGCTTCGGTGGACGAAACAACCATCTGCTTGGACCAAATAAGTATTAAATATCTCCTCTTACAATTTAAATCTTTATTTATGCTTTTAGTTTCAATTTTTGGGGGGGCGTCCCGGAGAGCTTCCAGCCGGTGAGGCTGAGACGGTTTTTAGATGAGTTGAGTGAAAATTTACCTCGCTCACCCACACAGTCCCTATGGTAGAGATTGAGGATCTACCATGATCTATGTAGCCTCATGTAATGGGGGCACCAAGGATGTGGGTCAGACTGTTTCGGCGTTTGGAAAATTCCGTTGATCATTACAGTAGGGCCCACATGCCCTGACCTTAGTTAGTTTAGAGTTTTCATGTATCGAGAGCACTACTTGTATATATTTTTTGAGGGCATAAGCCCCATGACTCATTACTCGTCATATTTTTGAGGCACTTGCGTCCACCCATGTACTCTGGTGCTTATGATATTATATATGGATTTTTATGTCTTTTTGTGTCTTATGGATCATATTTGCCTTTAAAAATGTATTTACATGTTTATGTGTATGTCTTTTTATATGTGTGCGAGATGCTAGTCTAAAATTTGATTAGCTAGAGTATCTGTAACTTGGTTTAATCTCTGAGGAACATGAAAATATGTAATATAATCAAAGCTTCGTTTTAAGAGATGTACCATAAGGGATCGTCGGTGTAAAGTTGGATCATGAACACGGTAGACTCTATTTAACTGAGACACAACCAGCTGAACGTCTAAATAGACTCGGAGATGAGAGATACCAAATGACAGGGAATCATGAAGCAACTCAATAACTGCACTGTACTCAAAGACATTGTTTGTGGTGTCACCTAAGAATATACCTCCGAAAGATAATAACTGGCCTCGAGGTATAAAAATTACCCAAGCTGCGGAGGCAAGCTTCCAAGTGTGTCGGCTAGCACCGTCTGCGTACCCAATGAACACCTCTGATTCACTTGACATCTACCATAGCAACAA
>SNQJ01S0057447.1:32151-51728 GCA_010110895.2 Picea sitchensis
AAAGGATGACTCTGTATAGTTGTGATTGTTTCAATGTACTCTCATTGGGAGTTCCGCAAAATGGTACATTGAGCTTGACCGCTCAAGATACTACTTATCTTTGAGCGATGTCGCTACTTCCAGATTCGCTTGAATCCAAACAAGTGCAACTTTTGTGTAACATCAGGACGTTTGTTAGGTTTCATAGTGTCAACAACAGGGATCATGGTCGATCCTCTCAAGGTTGAGGCAATAGTTTAGTTGGCTCCCCCATGCACAATCCTTCAAGTTTAGAGTCTACAGGGCAAGGGAAATTTTTTAAGATGTTTCATCACCAACTATGCCAAGATCACAAAGGGATTTATGCGCTTATTGAAGAAAGATGTTCCTTTTCATTGGGATGTTGTTGCTCAACACTCCTTTGACACATTGAAACATGGTCTCACAACTACCCCTCTGCTTTGGTCACCCAACTATAACAAATATTTCTTATTATACCTAGATACCGCAGAGTCCACCATCGACATGGTCTTAGTTCAGGAAGATGATTTTCTCTCAGAACATGTGATATATTACCTGAGCTGAGGTCTAGTCAGACTGGAACTTAATTATTTTCATATCAAAAAACTTTCGTTGGCAGCAGTCCATGTTGTTCAATGGTTCCATCATTATGTTTTGTTTCACAAGACCACTATCATTGTCATTGTGAATCTGTTTCAATACATGTTGACACAATGGGTAATAGGCAGAAAGATCAGTAGATGGATAGTCATTCTCCAGGAATTCGACTTAGATTTTGTTTCAGCGAAATCCAAAAAGTCACTAGTGTTTGCAGAACTTATTTCGAAACTTCCGGTTGAGTCAGGTGATGTTATTCCCGAAGACTCACCTATCAGAGGAGATATTCTTTTGATCACATCTTCAGATCCCTGGTACAGAGATATACTTATCTATCTCTAGAATTTGAAGTGCCCCACCTCTGCTTCTCATGATGAGCGTCGTCGTATACACCATTAAGCCAAGAATTATCTCATACTCAATGATATGTTGTATCAAAGAGGTGTAGACTACATCTTGTGCCAATGTCTCACTCATGAAGAAGAAGTTATCGTGCTTAACGATTGCCACACCGGATCATGTGGCAGTCATTTGTCTAGGTTGGAAACAACCCAAAAGATTTTATGAGCAGGTTACTTCTGGCTAACACTAATCAAAGATTGTATCGAATCAGTCAAGAAGTGCCACCCGTGTCAGATCTTCTCTCAGAAGATGAGGGCGCATCATTCTCCCATGTTTCCTATCATCACAGTTGGTACCTTCACCAAGTGGGGGATTGATTACACTACATGAAACCCTCCTTCAACAAGGGGGCACCGTTATATCATTGTAGCCATTGACTACTTCACAAAGTGGGTCGAAGCTATGCCAATGTTTAAAGATGATGGAGAGACTACGACTCTCTTTTTGTTCAACCAGATAATAGTAAGGTTCAGAATCCCGAGAGAGATTGTCACTAACCATGACAGTCACTTTCAGAACTAGATGATGACCGAATTAACATCAAATCTTGGATTGTAGAAATAACATTTGTAACCCTACTATCCCCAAGAAAATGGTTAGGTGGAAGATGTAAATAAATCTCTTAAGACCATCCTATAACGAACGATCAACTAAGCCAAGTCAAATTGGCATTTGATGTTATACTCGGCATTATCGGCTTACCGAACGTCTATTAAGACTGCAACCAGTTTCTCACCTTTTCAACTCGTTTACGGGCTAGAAGTAGTCTCGCCTATCGAATGTCAGATCCCATCCCTAAAATTGGCAGTACAATTATTGCCAGACACTTCTCCACTTGAAGAATGGTTATTATACCTTGAGCGGCTGAATGAGCAGCATCATGATGTGGCCCTGGCCAATGAGGCTCACAAACATAAAGTCAAGTGTCAGTATGATCGGTCTGTTCATCCTCAGATTTTCTTTGAAGGCGACCTTGTCCTGGTCTATGACCAAGATAAGGACCCCCTGGGGGAAGGAAAATTCAAACCCATGTGGTTCAAACCTTTCATCATAAAAGAGGTTCTAAAAAAGGGTGCTTATTGTCTGGTCAACTTTGAGGGAAATTATTTGACGGAACCTATAAATGGGCTCTACCTCAAGAAGTATTACTCATAGGTGGGTCTCCTTGGGTAACGTTTTTTAATATATGTATAGTCTTTGTACTATTACTTTCTAGTTTCTTTTAGTATTATGGACGTTTCATTTTTGATGTTATCTTTTGTCACTATGGCAAATGTTAAGTGAATCAAAGGTGTTCATTGGGTATGCAGATGGTGCTAGCTGACACACTCGGAGGCTTGCCTCTCCAGCTTGGGTAATTTTTACACCTTGAAGATAGTTATTATCTTCTGGAGGTATATGCTTAGCCGACACCACAAACAATGTCAAACGAGTACAGTGCAATTATTGAGTTGCTTCATGATGCCCTGTCATTTGGTATCTCTCATCTCCGGGTCTATTTAGACGCTCATCTGGTTGTGTCTAAGTTAAATAGAGTCTATCGTGTTCATGATCCAACTTTACACCGACGATTCCTTAGGGTATGTCTCTTAGAATGAAGATTTGATTATATTACATATTTTCATGTTCCTATGAGATTAAACCAAGTTACATATACTCTAGCTAATCAAATTTTAGACTGGCATCTCACATACATATAAAAATACATACACATAAACATGTAAATACATTTTTAAGGGAAAATATGATCCATAAGACACAAAAAGGCATAAAAATCTATATATAATATCAAAAGCACCAGAGTACATAGGTGGATGCAAGCGCCTAAAAAATATGACCAGTAACAAGTCATGGGGTTATGCCCTCAAAAAATATATATAAGTAGTGTTCTCGGTATGTGAAAAGTCTAGACTAACTAAGGTTAGGGCCTGTGGGCCCTGTTGTAATGATCAACAACGTTTTCCAAACGCCGAAATAGTCGGCCCCACATCCATGGTGCCCCCACTACATGAGGCTTTATAGATGGTGGCAGATCCTCAATCTTTTCCATAGGGACTGTGCGGGTGAGCGAGGTAAAGTTTCTCTCAGCTCGTCTCAAAACCCTCTCAGCCTCACCGGTTGGAAGTTCTCCTGCTGCTGCTGGTCTGTTGCGGCAGGTGCGGCCCCTGACCGAGGCCGATGCCTGATCCTTGCATAATCCATAGGTCACACTGGTCCCACATCTACACATAATAGACACATATCTGTTAGATACTCTGGTATAAAAAAAATTGATATATATATATAAAACAACATAAAAATTACATATGTTTCACTCCTCGCCAAGAGGTACCGGTATCTCAGGGTCTCTCGAGAAATCAATCCCAACATAAGGGTAATCCTCTATGACCGGGATATGTCGTGACAACCAAGCAAAGAAATCATCATCAAAGGACTCATTGGTCCTTCTACC
Source organism: Picea sitchensis (assembly GCA_010110895.2). NCBI lineage: Eukaryota > Viridiplantae > Streptophyta > Pinopsida > Pinales > Pinaceae > Picea > Picea sitchensis. The sequence goes on from SNQJ01S0057447.1 coordinate 35,603, forward strand.
ACCCTGTTGTGGCAGTAACATTGCCCATCTGCAAACCGTAGGAAGAGAGGCCCAATGTCCTCGTACCACCACTCGAGGACTGAAACTAGGAACTCTTTCAAAAATAAAGAGCATAGAATCATCTCGAACCCGAAGTTCCTCTGCGTCTGAAACCGACAATATATCAGTTGACTCTTCATACAATCTAGCAGTGTAGTGCTCCAGTCAAATATATATGCATTTAAGCATTGGAATGCACAGTTCATCCGTGCACGGGACACCTGATGTAGAACCGCAGAACTAGTCATCCACCCAATAAGAAACACAATCTCCTACAGTGATAAATCGATGATCTTGCTTATTGGCACTTGAGATCTCGATCGGTCTGTACCAACCTCACAATAAAGTCCTATCAACTTCGATATGTTATGAGGCCCCGAAGGAAATGTTTGGAAATTGACTGGTTCCCCTGTCTTGGAGAGGCTAGTCAAAAAGTATATATCCTATGTAGTAGGCACTAGTGACTGCCCCTCTAACATAAAGGCCTCTGTGTCGGGATGCCAAGAATCAACCAAGGCATTCAGTAGCCTAGGTTGTGCTCGCATAAAAGGACATAGGAAGAATTTTAGCATCCCACATTGCATTAAGGCAACAACAACATTTGGGTCTTCCCCGACCAACACACTAATCTCCTCATGCTCTCTTTCCCTCCACTGAACATACATCCTACAAAAAACCAAGTTCAAGAGGGTTAACCCTTTCTTTTTTAAAAATTTCTTTCATTAAATAAAAGGTCCACACGAGCTATAATGATGACAGTCGCGTGTACACGCGTGCAGTTTTTCCTCTACCCGAGTGTACACGCGTCTTGTCATAAGACAACCCGCATGGACCTTGGGCCGACACCCCCCCAAAAATTGAAACTAAAAGCATAAATAAAGATTCAAATTGCAAGAGGAGAGAGTTTATACTTACTTGGTCCAAGCAGATGGTTGTTTCGTCCACTGAAGCTCCCAGAATCAATTCTTTTCACAAAGGGGTAGTTTTGGCTTTTAGTCAATTTCTGAATTAACAATTGTGATAATGAGTTTCCAGCTTCTATTTATAGAGTTTTTTGGGCCTTTATGTCAATTTTTCTAAACTGAAAATCATTTAAGATGGTTCGGGAGTTTTCTTTGGATGATCAAGGGAGGTTTTCCTTTCGGTATTTGGAAAATTTTTGAGATTTGGGCGTTTGGACAGTCCTTTGGTAAAAAGTCATATTTTCCCAGCTCGTTACATTTAGGTTAGGATTCTACCCCAACTTTCTGCATCTGGTTGTCTTTTCCTCTTTGTCATAGGATCGATCCCACTGAGTTGCGACATGAAACCGTCATTACTACTTTAGAAGTGTCGTAATTTGGTGGTAGATCCTACGATAACATGGATTCCCTAGGTAGATCATGGTTGCATGATGATGTCCATGATGTCACTAATGACTATAGGCTCGAGAGTCCTCCATAGTTTTCCCTGATTACAAGTTTGAGCCTCATTTTCATGATTCCTTTCAACTCTTGACATCACCCTCAGGACTCCCAAAAAACATAATGGGTCTTCTTTTAAGCCCTTTTTAGACCCTCTAAACATGAAAATATTGTCGAATGATCTTGTGGCCTTTCACGCTCGTTAATATAAAATATGAATTCATGTCTATCCAATGGTAGTTTACCCCTTTTTTGGTCCGTACGGTCAATTGTACGAACAAAGGTATACTCTAGAGGCTTCGGATCCCTAGAAGAGTATTCTCAGGTATAATTTTAACCCTTTTTTGGGCCTGAGGGACTAAATTTATGAAAAAGGAACCCCCACAGAGTCCATAGTTAAGCTCTTTTCAGACTCCCTAAAATTGAAAAGATTGTCGAGTGACCCTATTCTTTCACACTCGTAAAAATGGTCCAGAATAACATTTCTCACGAAGTCCATAGTTAATATTTTTTCAAACTCCTTAAAAATGAAAAAATGGCTGAGTGATCTTGTATTTATCACACTCATTAAAATGTTTTTGAATAGACATCTTGTCGGTGCTAGTTTACCCCTTTTTCGAAACAACTAGACTACATTCGAAAAAGGTACCCCATTGGAGTCTCCTTTTACATTTTTCAGACTCTCTCAATATGAAAAACCGTCGAGCTTACCTTATATGGGCTCGTTGAACTTACATCAAAGGACATTACCATTGGGTGTTTTATTAATCGAATTTGCATACCCGCGTCTTTGGCCTAATGTCGGCTCCATGTTACTCTCAACTGAACCATCTGAAGCATGCCTTATACGCAAGCCCTGTAGCACATTTCCTCTATGTCTTGACACCTTTGGCCCCTGGAGGATTCTTCCTGAGTGTCCTTACTTTGAACATCAGTCTTGTCCTTGCACCTTGAACTTGTATGTTTGCAACACTCATCGCTCCTTTGTAATGTAGCATTCTTTTATTCTTTTTCCAAAATTATTGAAAAAGACAAAAAAAATCAAATATACCCCAAAAAGAGGAAGGGGAAAGTATTTTCTTGTTATTGGAAGTGCAATGAGTTGCCCTTGGATAAAGAACATTTTTCCATTTTTTCATCAAACCCTGGGATTTAATATTACCTTAGGAAGTTGTTCCTGCTACATTGAGTTGTGTCCTCCTCCGTTTGGTTATTCTTCCAAACATATGGAGAGTTTGCATTGCCTCCTGCCTCATAAACTTACGTTAATGACATGCTGCCTGAGTCTCAGCATTTGTCATGCTATTGTCCAAGGGAAGTTTTTACCAAGCCTGAGTCAGCCCCTCTGCAGTTTGTCTCTTCCCCTCATGCCCGACCATCCCAAAAGTCCAGTCAAATCTTTGTTCGAAATCAATGAATCCTTCAGTCTGATAATCAAGATTCTCTAGTCCATGATCGACGAGCCGTCAAAGACCTCTGGGTAGTGAATTTGTACACTCATATTACACTCCTACCTGAGTTTTGAAGATTTTGAATTTGTTTCTCGAGCTCTGATGACCTCATCTCTAGCTATCAAGCCTTATCAACTTTTAGAAGATGGATACTCTACACGTATATCTATTTGATTTCGAGATGTAGCTCCATTGTGTATTGCTTGCAGCTACACTTGATATAGTTATATGACATGGATCTACAGTGTATTTGATTGGTAGCCATGGTTTTATTTTGTCCCGAGCATGGGTATGCCCGCCTCGGTGAGACAATTATTATTTTGCAGATGACACCTCCTGGTTTCTAGTCCCTGGGCTCAATTGTTTGGAATGTTTGTGAAGATTTTTAATGTATTTCGGCCATCATATGCTCTTTTGACCTCACACATTAGGGGGCATCTGTTATAACCCTAATTTTCACCAGACATGCTTACCTGGCATTAGGCCATCTCAGATTCCTTCTCTGCCAAAACACTACTGAACAACTCTTCTTAAAAACCCCTTTTATAAAGGCCCATGCACCCTGCTCTATTACTGCACACATGTACACATTATCTGACGCAAGACAGCCCGCCTGTACCTACAAAATCACCAAAAAAGGAAAGTTGTTGACATAACACACAGCTTTGGGTAAGTTAACTAAACCTTTCGGCCATGCATGGCCAGTCACTCGACCAAATACCTAGCTTCTTCTAGCACAGCTATAAAAGGTTAAGTCCCCATTTGAAAGGAGGAGAATCATAGTAAGAAAACTATACCCGATTGAGCATTACCCTTGTCCCAACCTTTATCCATCCTTGTGTAAAGAGAATTATACAGCAAAGCAGTTGAAGGCAATTGGAAGAAGAACCTAGAGTCTAGGATCGAGAATGTATTTATCATTGTAAAGGAATATCTTTGTGAAGTTAATAAAAGAGTTTCTTTCTGTCCACCATGTAGGGTGTCATGGGAGAATATTTATTTAGCATGATTGATTTAAATATCTAACTCATTAGTTCATAGATCAAATGCATGTGGAGGGTCCCATTTGAAAGGAGGAGAATCATAGTAAATAAACTATACCCGATTGAGAATCTTCATTGTCCCAACCTTTATCCATCCTTGTGTAAAGAGAATTATAGAGCAAAGAAGTTGGAAGACAGTGGAAGAAGAGCCTAGGTCTAGGATCGAGGAGAAGTAGCCGACTTTATCATTGTAAGGTATCATTGTGAAGTTAATAAAAGAGTTTCTTTTCCTGTCCCACCATATGAGATTGTCATCATTGGAATATTTATTGTATGATTGATTAAATATCTAACTCATTAGTTCATAGATCAAATGCATGTGGAGTTCTTTTTTTGTCTTTAGTGGATGCAAGTTAGCATTGGGAGGAGAGTTGTAGTCAAAGAACGACCAAGCGCGAAAAGGGATCGACATCAAACACGAAGAATAAAGTAAGTCAACTTAATCTCTTTAGCCTTGTATTTACATATGAGTAATGGGGGTCTAGGCATGGGATGATGGTAAAAAGTAAGAATCTTTAGGTCATTTCTGCATGCATGATAAAATTCTTAGTGCTAGTCCGTAGGAGGGATTTCCCACCCACAATAGAAGTGTTTTGGCAGAGAAGGAATTTGAGATGGCTTGATGCCAGGTAATCATGTCTGGAAAAAATTAGGGTTATAACACCTGTTGGTTGTGTCATCATATCAGTCTAAGAAGAGGAAGTTATTATTGGTGTATGCTTCAGCTGCCAAATCTTCTTTTTCAAATATGCATTTTGTTTCTCTACATTGGCAAGTTTGATATACCATTCCTTAGACTTTGTGAAAATAACTGTATACCTCATATCCAGTTTGTCATACTTTTTGGAAAAATTATGATAATACTTCTGTAGAAATATATTATCATCCTTACTCTCAAGAATTTCATGTTTAATCTCCTTCCTAGTCTTTCTCTTCATGGGTTCCTTGTTAGAAGAGGATTCTCCATCTTATTCCTCTATCTTCTCAAACTCCTTTACCTTAACCCTCCTCCTCTTTATTTTTGTATATTTCCCTAAGGTAAATTCAAGAGAAGGTTCCTCATCTTGTTGTTATGATTGCTTATACACTCTTTATTCAATTTCCTCCTTCCTTGGCTCTTCCAATTTCTTTAAATCCTGGACAGGTAAAGATTCTGGTTCCTCACGTTATATCAAATCCACTAGCAATATGTGGAATCAAATTTATCCTATATAGTGACCGAGTCCTTGGTCGTTTAGGGGTATTCCTCACAACTTCTAATTATTGATTTTCTTCTAATGTTCCTCATTTAACCTAATAATTCACTTTCCTTGTTGTATTTAAGGATATATTCTTACTTGAATCATGCTCAGCTGACCTTAAAGCCTTAGTTGGAGTGGTCTGTGGTGATTTTCCACTATCTTCAACCTTCTTAGTTGAAATTTTTAATTTATGCAGAGGAGTGGATCAAATATTTTTAGATTGAGAGGTCATGGTAAGGTTTGGAGCTGAAGGATTCAACTCGAGTCTAGAACAAAACAAAAAATGACCCCAAGTCTAGTTCTTCTTTTGTACTTCTCCTTCTACCAATAATTTAATCAAACTATGGTGAAATATACTGATACTAATATCTTTGGGATGAGTTTGAACTTGTGTGGCTGTCTTAGTTAGACTTATCCATAGATAAAATGGAAGATTCATTCTTTGCGTGCCTTTGAAATGCAAAAGAAATAAAATATGATAAAGAAATGTGACAACATACCTTCCCTCAGAGGTGATACATTGATGAGTGACAAACAACACATCCCTCCATTCCTCGATAATCCACTCTCTAGGTACACCCTTTATCCAATCATGGCTAATATGTCCTGGCAGAAGAAATTCATTCCAATCAAGCCCTTTAATTGACATGTTTTTGAACCATCGTTCCCCATCATAGGGAATGCATATATATTTAGAAATAAAACCCTTAGACACTTGTATAACTAATTCTCCCACTCGAGCTTCCTGGCCATCAAAGGGCTCTGCAAATGCTATGGTTACATTAACATTTCTCCCATTCAATCACTCATAAAAGGCATCCACCCTTCTTGTTCAGTTCGTTGTCTACACCCCAGATATGCTTTGAACAACTCATCCACTGTCGTCTCAAACCTAGGTACTTTGGCCTTCGACATGACTATTACCCCGTTCTTCCTCTATTTCTTGAGTAAAATGGAGAAAATACACAGAAGGACCAAGAGACGGTTTGAAATGATGTGAATATATTAATCCATCTGGTTGTTTGCTAAGTGAAACAACGAAATATAATCTCGTATATGCATTGATTTGAATCCTTGTAGTGCTTCAAATAAATGGAAAGTACCTAAATGATATAGTTAGTTACTTCATACTATTTTATAAGGTGAACTACAAGTCATGCAATATTGATAAAAGGATGTGGCATGCATTATGGAGGAAGCACAACGTCTAGGAGAGAATGGACAACTAAGTGGATAATCATGGTAAGGGATGAGAAGGTGATCAAATAATCCTTAATCATATTCCTCTAATGCCTTAATTAACAATAAAGAATTCAATGAATTTACCTTGACTTACCATGAACGTACCATTTCCACCTTATATATGGATGCAGAGCACCATCATATTTTGAGATAGAAGTTGTATCATATGTTTTCAGTACTGGACTCAAGTGTACAAACTATCGAATGAAGAATTCTGGTAGTCGACTTGATTCCATGATAATAGTCATTATCAAAACACAAAGTTATTCTACTGTGATTTCAGGTAACTTTCCACCACGGGAATTTCCTCCCTTATGATAGGAGTAGGAGAAACAATAATACAGGTCTCGAGCTGTGAATTATATCCAAATGGTAAAAACATCCAAATCTCAAATTTTCTGCAGAAAACATATATGGTAATAGTTGTTTTTAACCAATTAGAGTCTTTGAAATTTTCTCCCATAGACAGATCCAATCTCTTGAAATATATATCTCTATGTCCATCACATATGGTCTGAGATCATCATCTAAATGTCTTCTCTTTTAGGTGATCAATAGTTAAAGACAGGTGCATAGTGTATCAATAAATATAGAGATATTCAATTAGAGAATCTTCAACTGGTTAGAAGTCTAGTTCTTATTAGGAGCATAAGTCTTTGGCTAGATAGATACTCTCATCCTTTTATTTCAAACCAAAATTTTGCTGCAGTATTCCCATACTTAACTATTTGTAGCATTTTTATTCCCTATCCTACCTACTTAAAAAGAAAATGAATTTCTTTCAAGTATATGTATGTTTCCAATGAAGCCATGTTCGTAGCAGGCTTGTAAATAAATTCATGCTCAAGTTTAGAATGAAAACTTTAGCGTGTACCTGAACATGAAGAACCAACTTATTATTCTGATGAGATGATATGATTTGTTGAAGAAGGAATCTATTTGTTGTCTTGATTCTTGATTGGAACCATTCTTCAATATAACTGAACTTTGTCAGTTCTCCTTTTGCAGTCACTTGCATGCTCTATGAATTTGAAAGAAACCACTTCTCATGATTCTGAATGTTGACTTGTGGAGCTTCAAAGACTCCTACATTTTCCTGAAGACAACAAGGAGTTAAATATGCAAGAAATTCTATGATTTCAGGTTCCAAAGTTTCTTCATCTAATGGAGTCTCCTGGTTATTTATTTGTATTGTAGGCTAACAAGGAAGTTCCAATAGGATGCTCTCCATATCCTGCAAAATATCTTGTAGAAACATTCCTTCTTACTCAAAAATTCTTTAGAATTCTCTTTAATTCTTACTTTGGCTGGTGTTGTTGCTTCTTCTAAAGTAGGGGAATTCTTCTTATTTGAAAATGCAAATCACACAAATAAAATGAATTATCATAGATAACATCAATTGAAAAGAATTCTTGAAAATGACACCTTTGGAAACTTAATTCACACAACCGAAACTAAAATAAATCGTAGCAAAACTGAATCCAATCAAAACTGCAAAACCGAACTTGCACACCTTGTTGAACTTAAATCTAACACTGTGAAAATAAAGACACACTTGCATCAAAAGTAACTGCTGAAGTCTGTTAGGGACCTAACCCCTCACGTAGGTAGAATAATATATTTTCATGTAATAAAGGTCAATATTAATAAGGCCTACCAATAAGGAAGAATAAGTTCAATGTAAGAAGACCTAATAGAAGCTTCCTCTTCTAGAAGGATCTTCCTCTAGATGGTTCTTTTGATAGACATATTTAGTATAAATAGGAGTCAAGGGTATGATAAATTTTGTCTTGGATATTATTGTAATAGAGCTCTTCTCCACTGGAGGTTTCCCCCTTGAAGAGGCAAGTAAACATTGCTCTCAGTAATCTAAGTGCTATTTCTGGTGTCATTTTGTTATCATTTTGGTATTATCGTGGTGTTGCTCTAGTTATATCGTTGTTCATATACCATTTCTAGCTATTTATTTATGTTCTTATTACTTTTTATATCTGGAATATTACAAGAGGTGTCAAAGCACCTTCCTCGGTAGAAAATTGTGGGTTAAATTTTTTCAGGGTAGAGACGTATTTCGACATCTTTAAGCTATATGGATCTTTCGTTACACACATAAACCCGCAGTCAAGGATTCATACACACAAGAAATACAAGTGGTACTTAAGCACACATATGTTGGCCACCCTTGTAACCCCTATTGGTACCCCTTCAAGTGGTAGTGCATCAGACAACATGTGTATACAGATCGACCTAGATCTCATGAAGCCCTCCATAGATAAATAGATCAGCCATCTGACTGCTATAGTGCCACCAAGAACAACACTCAAGAATATAATATCTAGTACATGGTTAGTCAGATATTATGGCTAAGGGTATGGTGTAGCCTCCTTAGTTGGTGCCCTGAGATATTGGGCTGAGTACTACTGTTGGACCTTGCATGTATATCAGAGATCTATATCATAGGGAAAAAAATTGTTTGTAGAACCCTTGAATACCTAACCCTTGGAACGAAAATGAAAACAAGAAAAACAAGATCTATTGTGGTGCAACTATGTCTCCTGCATTCGAGTTGCGAAATTACTGCACATTTCTTCCTGTTAAGCATTTGGACATTTCATCACTGCAGTATTCTTTAGATCAGAGTATAACTCTACAGGAGTAAAAAAAAAAAGTTTGGATCCCTTTGGCACGATTATTTGATACCTATTCCATTGGATTTCTCTCTTCACCCTTATCACAGTCATACCTATCATTTTCCAACAATTTGTTTTTGTGGAACCAATCCCCTTCCAATACCCTTATTTGGGCTTTACCCCATTGGATTCAAATATCCCCCCTGATTGCTGTGATACACTTCACCCATAACCCATTTTTTGTGTGGTCCCACCCACCCCTTTTCGTGTACCCTCGTCATCATGGACCATACCTGTAGCCAAGACTTGGAAGCTTGCTTCAATACCTTGCACTCTAATTTCACAAAAACCCAACAAGAAGTGAGACAACGCGGTGCCAATATTCTCTCCATCAATAAAAAAATGCATTCCTTCATCGCTGCTTCAGTCGCTGCCTCAATCGAGGAAGTCAAACAAGAGCTCAAACAAGACATTACTACCCAACTTGAATATGTCACTACGATGATCTATGACAAGTTGCATATCCCTACAGATCTTCCCTTATCTGACCCACCTTTACATACCAAAGGTGAAACTTCCTCTCATTCCTAGAATTTTCAGCCCCATCACTTTCAGTGTAACCTATGCCTTCCACATGTGGATGTTCCCAAATTTGATGGATCGGATGCCATTGGTTGGGTAACTCAAATGGAACATTATTTCTCTTTGTATGGAATTACAAATGAGTTGTCCAAACTCCGGTATGGTTTTCTCCATGTATATCAAGAACGTTGGCAATGGTGGCAATGGAGAAAAAATTTGCTCCAAGGGTATGTGGCTTGGACACACTTTGTGGCAGAGCTTTATGAACTCTTTGACACTGACACCAACCATTTAGGTTGTTTGACAAAGTTGAAACAATCTGGCACAATGGAAGACTTTATAACTGCTTTTGAGCGACTAGATTTTCATATAGAGGGCATGTATGATTCTTTTTTCTAAGAATGTTTTATCAGTGGCCTCAAGGATGATATTCGTGCTCATGTCCTCATGGCTCATACTCAGATGTGGGTGGATGCTACTAAAAGATCTAAGGAAGAAGAACAAGTTGTCTCTTCTAAAAAACGTAAACCCTCCTTTATTCCTTGCACTAAACCAGTAACTCCCACTCCTCCTTATACTCCACTAAAGATCTAGAAATTGACAAGGGCCGAAATGGATGAACGCCAATTCAAAGGCCTTTGTTATAATTGTGATGACAAATATTTTCCGGGAAACAAGTGTAAGGAACAAAATATTTTTATTGCCATCTCGAAGGATGTTTCAGAAGAGGATGTTGAGGCTCCCCTTGTGCCTGTGTCACCTCAACCCACTGACATAACCCCTCCCTTAGATCCTTCTGAAGTAGAACTGATCATTTCCCTAAATTCTTTCACTGGCTTCTCTACTCCCCAAACCCTCAAGCTAATTGGTTACATCAAGCATATGAAGGTCATCATTCTTGTTGATAGTGGAAGCACCCATAATTTTATTCATCGCCGCATTTCCAAAGAAACTAATTTCTATATCCGTGTAGTCAATAATTTCCAAATCATGATTTCCAATGGTGGGTCCATGAAATTTGGAGGGCGTTGTGAAAATGTGCGTCTCCAAATTGGTGAATACCATATGAAATCTCATATGTTTTCTATCTACATGGGAGGTTGTGACATTGTGTTGGGTACAGAATGGCTAAGCACTTTGGGTCCCATTCTCATGGATTTTAAGGAATTAACCATGCAATTCGACGAGGAGGGCCAAAAATATAAGTTCATAGGCATCACCGTCGGTTCCCTAGAGATCATTACTTCCCATTGCATGGAAAAAATGCTAAAAAAAGGTCATTCTATTATTATTTCCTAACTCCATGTCATACAAGCCACAGAGACACCTTCTATGTCGTAAGACCTCCAATCCATCCTCTCTAAACATCAAGTGGTTTTTTCCACTCCCTAGGGACTCCCTCCTTCCCGTGGTGTTTATGATCATTCTATTCCCCTTGTCCCATGAAGCCTTCCTCCCAATATCCATCCCTATCATCACCCCTTTTCCCAAAAAAATGAAATTGAGAAAATGGTTCAAGAATTTCTCAACGCAGGTGTTATCCACCCTAGTACGAGCCCCTACTCTTCTATTGTGGTCATGGTCCTTAATAAATAAGGTTCTTTTCGCATGTGTCTTTACTTCCACACCCTCAACAAAATAAACATTAAAGAAAAATTTCCCATTCCTTTCATTGATGACCTCTTGGATGAATTGAGTGGCGCCCAGTTCTTTACTAAAATTGATCTTCGTTTGAGATACCACCAGTTCTGTATGAAAGAGGTAGACATTCCTAAGACCACCTTTAGAGCTCATGAGGTCCACTATGAGTTTTTTTCATGCCCTTTGGCTTGTGTCATGCTACCTCCACCTTCCAAAGCCTCATGTATCATGTCTTCCATCCTTTTCTCCGTCATTTTGTGTTAGTTTTCTTTGATGATATCCTCATCTACAAAAAACGTGGACATACCATCTTTCTCATGTGGATCGAGTTCTCCATCTACTCTCTTATTACCAAATTTTCCTCAAACAATATAAATGTTCTTTTTGCGCCTCAGAAGTAGAGTACTTGGGTCATCTTGTTGGCAAGGACGACATCAATGTGAATCCTAAAAATATTTAAGCTATGCAAGATTGGCCTCACCCAAAAACTCTCAAAATCTTGTGGGGATTTCTGGGTTTAACAGGTTATTATCACAAGTTTGTTAATAATTATGGAATATTGTGGAACCTCTCAGTGAACTCCTTAAAAATAATTCTTTCACTTGGACTCCAGCAGCTGCTCAGGATTTTCAAACCTTGAAGATGGCTATGTGCACCACTCCAGTACTGGCCCTTCTTGATTTCACAAAGACCTTTGTCCTGGAATGTGGTGCTTCTAGGAAAGGAATTGACACTATCCTTATGCAAGAGGGTCGACCTTTGGCATTTACCAACAAAAAATTGTTCAAGAGAAATTTGGGCAAATCAATCTATGAAAAGGAAATGTTTCTACATTCCATGGATCTTTGGCGACCTTATCTATTGGGGAAATGCTTCCAAATTAAGACAGATCATCAAAGCCTCAAGTATTTTCTGGAACAACTCCTTTCCTCCCCCAAGCAACAAAAATGGGTGACTAAGCTATTTGGATATGATTATGAGATAATTTACAAAAAAGGATAATACAATATGGTTGCTGATGCACTTTCCAGAAAATATGAAGATGAAGGGTCTCTTTTTTATCTCTCTTTCATTGTACCATATTGGCTCCAAGTTGTTCACCAAGAATGGCTACATGATCCCAAAAGTTCCCATATGATACAACAATGGCATTCCAATTCTCCAGTTTCCCCAGGGTACTCTTGGCTCAATGATGAGCTTCGATACAAAGGTCATTTGTATTTAAGTAAACAATAAAAAATTAAATCCATGGTACTTTCTGAGCTTCATGCTACACCCACAGATGGGCACTCTGGGTTTACCAAAACCTATGGTAGGTTCAAACGTTCTTTCTTCTAGGAGGGTATGAAACATGACGTTCGTAATTTTGTGGCTAAATGTGATGTGTGTCAATGCAACAAGGGTGAAACTATCAAATCTCTTGGCACAATACAACCGCTTCCGATTCCACCTGCTATTTGGCAGGTTATCTCTATGGATTTTATTGTAGGCTTACCTAAATAGGGCAATAAATTATTTATCATGGTGGTAGTTGATCATATTTCCAGGTATTCTCATTTATGTTCTCTTCAACACCCATTTACAACATCTAATGTGGCTTAAATTTTCATGGATTAGGTCTTCAAGCTTCATGGCATGCCACATTCTATTGTTTCTAATCATGACCCAACTTTCACTGACAATTTTTGGAAAGAACTGTTCAAGCTACATGGAACTCAATTGCATCTCAACATAGCTTATCATTCCCATACTAATGGTCAAATTAAAGTTGTCAACAAATGTTTGGAAACATATTTGAGGTGTTTTGCATCAGAAAGGACGAAACAACGGGGTCAATGGTTACCACTACTTGAATGGTGGTACAACACTTTGTACCATACAACTGCGCGCATGAATCCTTTTGAAGTGGTATATGGAAAAAATCCACCTTCAGTCCTCTCATATTTTCCAGGTGTCTCGAAGGTCTAGGTAGTTGACCAAAAGATTACAGTTCGAGAGGATATTCTCTGTAACCTCAAAGAGAATTTGGTCATGGCTCATAATCACATGAAGTAACAAGAATATCAAGGTCACTCTAAATGTCAATTTTCATAAGGGGATCAGGTGTTTCTTCGACTGCAACCTTACAAGAAAATTTCCCTCAAGGATGACCATTGTCAGAAACTGGCACCCAAATTTTATGGTCCTTATACCGTTCTCAAGTGTGTGGAAAAGGTGGCTTATCAGTTATCTTTGCCCAGTCATTCTAAGCTCCATCCTATTTTTCATGTTTCCTTCTTAAAGAAGGTGATTGGAACTAAGTGCCAAACTCAAACCAACCTTCCTGAGTTGGATGAATAAGGATCCATTTGTCTACAACCACAAGTAGTTTTGGACTAGTATGAGCATCGACTACGTCAGTGAACCATCAAGGAATTGTTAGTCCAGTGGAAAGATACAACTCCAACATATGCCACTTGGGAACCAACTACCATTCTACAACAATTTCCCCATCTCAAGCCTTGAGGACAAGGGTTCTTTTAAGGGGGAGGACATGTTAGGTACCTAACCCATCACATAGGTATAATAATATATTTCCATGTAATAAAGGTCAATATTAATAAGGCCTAGCAATAAGGAAGAATAAGTCCAATGTAAGAATACCTATTAGAATCTTTCGCTTCTAAAAGGATCTTCCTCTAGATGGTTCTTTTGATAGACATATTTAGTATAAATAGGAGTCGAGAGTATGAGAACCTTTTTCTTGGATATTATTGTAATAGAGATCTGATCTGCTGGAGGTTTCCCCCTCGAAGAGGCAAGTGAATATTTCTCTTGGTAATCAAAGTGTTATTTTTGGTGTCATTTTGTTATCATTTTGGTATTATCGTGGTGTTGTTATGGTTATATTGTTGTTCATCTGCCATTTCTAGCTATTTATTTATGTTCTGCATAGATTTTATATCTAGAATATTACAAAGTCTAATTGCTTGGCGAAGCTTTGGAGGAACCCACTATAGTAGATGCATAGGTTCTTACCTCCCATCTTACCGTTCCTCCTCCACTTGGCCTTCAACAAACACAAATCAACCCCTATTCTCTAATCCTTTTTATTACTTCCCCAGCAAGAGTGCCAAAATGATGAGATAATTATATTTCTATAAACAACCTACATAAAATGTCAACCCGAAAAGGTATACTTTGAGGTAGTGACACCATATGTGCAGAAATGGGTAAATAATATGTCTTCAACTAGTTATCAACAACTCTAATAACTTGATACTAACTCTAAATCCTTCTTTAATCAACTATGAAAAGATTGTATTATCTTTCATAAAAGGAGTATTGAATTCATTGCTATGTATATGCTTTGATGATAGTCCACTTAATGCTTGAATTCCTTATCTCTTTCAATAAAATCATACTCAACATATGGATATTCTACCTTACAGGAAAATGATTGGAAAGTTATACATCTAATCAAATCAAACCATCACTTAACTATGAACTAAATGTCTTCAAAAGTTTACTCCATCAACCATAATTATAAATAACTATGAAGAAACTTAATCCACTTTCATCTAATTCTGATGTGCACATTCTTCTAAAAACTGTCAGAAATAATCAAATCTTCTTCCACACTTTAATCGCCAAATAAAACTTGCAGCAATATTGAAAAAAAAATCTACCTCTATAATTTCACACTATTTCAACTGTCACACTCACATGACACCTATTTACTTTCGAAATGAAATCATTCAACTATTCTGATTCATGAATATAAACTATTGTTGCACTCAACTACTTCTGTATCTTAAAGGAATGAAAACATAATGACATAACTTCAACCTGCTACCATAAGGAACTTGCAAAGATTTAAACTCATACCAAAAAAACAATTATCATGACCTAAGATGCAAACATACCCAAGCTTGGGGCCCTTCCAGGCTCAGGATGTACATAGATCTCTGTTACTATCACATCGAACTCATGAAATTTATCTTTTATTATATAAAACAGTAAACAATACAATGGAGTTTAACAATAAGCCAAATCTTCCTCTGTATATCTATATATCTATTCCCCTCTATCTATCTATTACATCGTATCCCCATTTTATAATCCAGTCTAAAACAAAGGATTGATCCAAAAATAGATCATCTACCATCACTAACCATATTCTCCTATATTATTGTGATGACATGCTATTTATAGGAAAAGTAAATACAATCGTTACATGATTCCATGACCGAAGGCATGGAATCATGCTATCGTTCCATATAAATTTGAAGCATTAACTAAAATTGGATCTTCCATCCATGATGCTAGGAACCTGTTCTGAAGGGATAAGATCAATCTAATACCTCCAGCAAGCATACTCCAAGTGGCAAAAAAGATCCTCGAAACTTGGAGAATATGAAACCAACAAACCATCTTCCATGTCTTGCACTCACCTATTCCGGTAGTCAGAGTGCTATGGTTGACTACCAGAATGTCAAAACATAGGATTTCAGTTGCTAGAGTGTCTAAGACTATGTTGCTGCCAAATGATAAAGTAGATCCCTTTGAAATCACCTGTATGGATTCCAAAATCATACTGCAAACCTCAAGTTATCCAAAATAAGCAATCTTCATTCTATTAATTCATTAAAACATAAGAAATACATATTTAAAGACATCATTAATCACCTGTGGTTTCTTGGAGATAAATAGGCTATGGAATAGGTATCCAGAGATAAAATTGGCAAATTAGTAATAAGTATAGAGACATATAGGAAAAAAGATATCACAAAAAGAACCAAAATTGGAAGCCAACAACACCTACACTACATTCAACATGCTTATAACTGAGCTAAGAATGTTGGAAAATACTGA
>SNQJ01S0057447.1:51738-71520 GCA_010110895.2 Picea sitchensis
TGTAGAACATGCCAACAATCCTTTGTACATTCTTCCTGTATACATGCCATCTTCATTGCTGTACTTTCCATCAATGACAAGCATATGCTACCTATTAAACATTTCCAGCAAAGAATTCATCGACTCAAACATATCCATTTGAGGCATGTTTTGGTTATTTCCCAAAATATCCTTTAGATTTAATCTTTGGGAAGGATATTTATATTGATGGTCATTATGACATTGATAGAGCAAAGAAGTCCATTGAAAAAATTTAGTTGGTGCATCAAATGGTACAAGAACAATTGGAAAAGAGCTAAGCCAAGTACAAGACAAGACATGACAAGCATCATGTTGATCATAGTTTCCAAGTTGGAGATGAATTTTGGATTTAAATTAGCAAGGAGAGGCTTAAAGGAGAAGGTAAAAAGATGAAACCAATTAGATATGGACCTTTTAAGATTCTTGAAAAGATTGGTAACAATGCCTTCCATTTGGATTTGCCTCATTATATGCAAATGTATGCAATTGTTAATGTTGAGAATTTGGGATTGTATGAGCCTCCTTTGATTGATGATCAAGGATGGAATGTTCATATTCCTTCCATAGATGACTTCTCACTAGAATATCTTTCAGAATTGCACGAGGATAGAATCCTTGACAGAAAGATAAGAACTTCAAAATGAGGGACTGTGGAGTACCTTCATGTTGGTATCAAAGGTACAAATCCAAGCAAAGCTAAATGGATTGAGGTTGGACAGGTGAGGGAACTGTACTCTCATATTTATATTGACTGCAAGTAATATTTTAGAGGTCCAAAAGCTTCCCAGTTCTTCGTTGTGGAGCCTAATTATCTTCCTGATTCAGAGGTCCTTGATTTAAGACGTGTTTATACCCCATGAAGACTTTACACCCTAGAAGTATGTACACTCTTAAATGCAGGGGAGTGCATAGGGGGGGTACCCCCTCTGTGGGGTCTAGGGGGGATATCCACCCCGATTGGGGGGTTCGTGATGCAGGAGCATCACCAGCATCAAGCGAGCGGAGGACAAACACCAACGCATTTTGGCACATGATGAATTCTTTGAAATGTTTTGAAGTGGATACGCCAAACTTAAATGAGACAAATAAGAAAGGGTGTACTTGTAGACTGTAATCATACCTTGAGCGTCCCGCTCTCATCTGAAGGAATAGGAGGCATTTATGCTAGTAAATGTAAGTAGGTAGCTTTGAATTCTTAGATTAGACAATTTTAGGAGCCGGAGGGAAAATAGATATAGACACCCTCAATTGTATCATTGTAACATTAGCAGAATAATCAATCGAAGAGAGCATAGGAGAGCAAAAGCAGAGAGCTGTGTAGAAAAATCCATGTACAAAAGTTATGGATTAATAGAAAGATCTTTAGTTCAGACTCATGGTGTTCAATTGTTTTCTGTGTTTGTACATGTTGATTGATATGTGTTTGTTACTCTCTATTATGCATTTGCTTTGATGC
The DNA here is from genome assembly GCA_010110895.2 of Picea sitchensis. Classification (NCBI taxonomy): domain Eukaryota; kingdom Viridiplantae; phylum Streptophyta; class Pinopsida; order Pinales; family Pinaceae; genus Picea; species Picea sitchensis. Next base: position 53,216 of record SNQJ01S0057447.1, read on the forward strand.
GTGAATGTATGATTTCATATTAAATGTCTTAAATATGAAGAGAGAGAGAGTAAGGAAATGAGTTTCAATTGTTTCTCTGTCTGAGCAAGAGCTTTCCTGCAAGGAGTTCAATGAAATTGTCTGCAAGGTGTGCATTGACAGAAGTCGGAGTTCGTCTCTGCAAGCTCAGGAGGGATAACATTGTTCTCATTCTCGCAGAAGTGAAAGTTAAGCACAAGAGTCGTGCAAGGAGTGCGCAGGCCGAGTGAAGTCTCAAAGTTACAACCTGAGTGAAATTGTTGAAAGATTGTTGTCGCAGAGAGTGCGCAGAGTTGAAGAGGTTCAAATGCTTGGAAGTATTTAAAGAATTTTCCACAGGGAGTGTGTGTAGGAGTCTTTTTGAAGACTCAAAGTTTGTGGTAAAAGATCAGAAGAGTTAGTGCCTTGAAGTGTCATAAGGAGGCGCAGTGACGTTTGTTGCTGGTGGATAAGTTTCATGAAGGCATACTTGTTCATTTCGCAGGACTTGTTAAGGATACATTGGACGGTCAAAATCCTCCGTGGAGGATTCACGAAGTCCCGAAAGTCGTCAGATATTGCAGAGGAGAAGGGATTTTACGACAAGAATTCTTCAAGTGTAAATCTCGGGATAAATTGGACAGTGGGATCCAAGTTGACAAGGACCGTTGGATCAATCGCATAATCTCATTTTGTGGATTCGCGAGTTGAAGGTTTAAAACCTTTGCATCAAGATTTGTGAGTTCGCAAAAGGTGAAGTCCTGAAATAGAAAAGAGAATTTGAGCCATTCGTTGGAAGGAGGACACATGTCATGAGATCCTCTCTATTGGGGATTCAGACATCAGGGTTTAGAGAAGGAAGTCCTTCGACTTCGCAAGTGGTGAATTCGTGAGAACATCGGGACGATCCATTCAAAGAGGAGAGGTGGCAGAGATCTAGGGATCTCGTGAACTCGGAGGTTCGCAAGGTGAGAGCCCAAGAATTGGGTGCTCCAAGTCATGAGTGGAAAAGTCATGAAATCATGAGGAGCGTGGATAGCCATTGGATCCAGGTCACGGGAGGATGATTGGATCAGGAATCCCATCGCCTATCGCACGTTCGGGGGTTCGGAGGTTGAAAGGAGTCATTTTCAACTTCACGAGTAGTGAAGTGCCGAGAGCCGGGAACGAGAGAACACGTGGCATAACCACAAGGCGAGACCTGTGTGGTGGATAGGTGAATATGCGTCGCCAGGAGGAAAGGAGTCAACACTCTGTTGACTTCTCACATCTCAAGGATTCGTGAGATAAGAGCACGGGAGCTCTATGCTACAATTCGCGAAGTGGCGAGTTGCGAGAAGTACGAAGGGAAGGTCAAACGTCGCTGACTTTCAAGTCTCGAGGATTTGCAAGATAAGAGTACGTGAGCTTGAACCTTTGACTCGCGAAGTCGTGAGTAGTGAGAACGAGAGGAGAAAAGTCAACATCACCTCTCGGGGGTTTGTGAAAGAAAGGTGCCAAGGTTGGACATTCAAACTCGCGAAGTGGTGAGTAGCAAGGAGTGCTAGCGCTTAGCCTAGCCGATGGTCGCGTGAGGAAGGTGCTGATAGAGGAAGAGCCATACCTATATCGACATTTTGGGTATCGTGAGATTTAAAAGGAAGATTTGGGAGCCTCAACTCATGAACTCCCAATATTGTGAGTTGCGAAAAGGACCTTGGGTTAGGCCCTTGGTCATAGCACTGTGGTCGCTTGGGAAGAAAGGAGCTCATGCTTAGTGATGTTCACACAGGGGAGCTTCCCAAAGGACCTGTGGATCGATTTGAAAGGAGATTCTAGTAGGGAATCTGAAAGAGTCGATCCAGCTCGAAGGGGTTAAAGAACGATCCTGTGAGCGGATCTCGTCCCGAGGGCCAATAGGTCTGCGTCAGTTTTGGTATCAGAGCCCAGAAATATTTCTTTTCTTTTTGTAGCAGGGAAAATAAAGATTCACCATGTTGCCGAGAAGAAGAGACAGACAAACACCCAATCTTCTAGAGGAAAGGGAAATGGCGAGAAGAAGGGGTAGGCAGATGCCTGATCCAGCCATGGAAAGAGAGATGCGTGACCTACGAGCCAGTCTTGAGGACATGGAGACAACACAGAAGTGCACAGCTGATGTTGGAGATGTCAGTGAATCTGAAAGTGAAGATGAAGATGGACATGAAGGAGAAGAATTTGCAGTAGAGGATGCAGCAAATGAATGCCTGATTAGGGTTGTTGTAAGGATGGGTGCTAGAGAAAAAATGGATATTCCAGTATATGAAGGAAACCGGGATGCTGAAGAGATTCTAGACTAGATTAGAGCTCTGGACACATATTTTGACTATGAAGATGTCGAGGAAGAAAAAAAGGTCAAACATGTTGTCACAAGATTGAAAGGACATGAAACATTGTGGTGGGATGAGCTACAAGCTGACATACACTGCAAAGGCAAGCATAAAATCAAGAGTTGGGAGAAGATGATCGCAAAGATGAAGGCGAAATTCATTCCTAGGGACTACCAAATTACTCTGTTTCGAAGAATGAAGAATTTGAGACAGAAACTAATGTCAGTGAAGGAGTACACCAAAGAATTCTACAGGCTAAACATCAGGGCAGGTCATCACGAAAGTGATGATGAAAATTTTTCCAGGTACATGAATGGTCTAAGATATGACATTTAGGATGAGATGAGCATGATGACCATCCAAATGGTGGAAGATGCTTATCAGATGGCTTTGAAGGCTGAAGAGAAACTGAGCCGAAAATAGGGTCAAAGAGGCCGAGGCAGAAGTCAAGCCAGAGGAAAATCAATTACCCAGGATATAAATCAGAAACCCAAGGAAGAGTGGAAGAAACCTCAAACTCAAACTGAGAGAGGTGGAAGCTCACAGAGAGGGAAACATATCGAACATAGAGGTCAATATGTTGATGGAAACTTTTTTCCTCGTACCAGAGGTAAAGGAAGAGGAAGAGGGGGAGTAGTGAAATGCTTTACATGTGGAAAGGTCGGACATAAATCTTATGAGTGTCCAGACAAAAAGAAAGAAGGTGGTGAAACTCACATTTCTAAAGCACAGAGGTGGAATGTTGAGGTATAATATGCTCAAGGCGGAAGATCGTTGATGATGTGAAAATTTCTCTTATCACCAGAGAAGGAGGTGGAGAGTTCGGTCCAAAGGAACAGTCTTTTCTGGACTTCTTGCAAGACCAATGATAGGGTATGCAAAGTTATCATGGATAGTGGTAGCACATATAATCTCGTTTCTACAAATATGGTAGGAAAGCTGGAGCTGGAGACTATTGAACATCCAAGCCCATATAGAGTTTCGTGGCTACAAAAAGGACATCAGGTAAATGTCACTAAATAATGTTTAGTTGAATTTATAATAGGAGGGTATAAAGATGAAATGCTCTGTGATGTTATTCCCATGGATGTTTGTCATCTATTTCTAGGTAGACCATGGCAATATGACAAAAAAGTGATTCATGATGGGAGGAAGAACACATACACCCTAGAGAAGAATGGGAGAACTCACATGTTGCTTCTAATCAAAGATAAGGAGGTGAAACCTGAAGTAAGCAATGTTGTACTTCTCATGAGTGGGAACGAACTTCTTACAGAGGTTAAGAAGATGGAGGAACTATAATTCATTGTGGTCAGGAAGCCTAAAATTGTTTTAACCAGTACAAGGGTAGATGATTTACCAGAAGAGGTTCAAAAACTATTGGAGGAATTTGATGACATAGTAGTGGATGAAATACCTCATTTGTTGCCACTGATCATAAGTATGAGTCATCACATTGATCTCATACCTGGATCTAGTTTACCAAACAAAGCAACGTATAGATTGACACCGTAGGAGAATGAAGAAGTCAAAAGACAAGTCTAGGATTTAATGGACAAAGGGTTGATTAGATAAAGCTTGAGTCCATGTGTTATTCCGATAGTGCTTAGTACGAAGAAAGATGGAGGTTGGAGGATGTGTATTGAATCGAGGGAAATCAACAAGATAACCATCAGGTATAGATTCCCATTGCCAAGAATGGATGATTTGATGGATTGCTTAAGTGGAGAATATTTTTTTTCAAAAATTGATTTGAAGAGTGGTTATCACCAAATTCGTATGAGAGAATGTGATGAATGGAAGACAACCTTCAAGACTAATGAAGGGTTGTATGAATGGCTTGTCATGCCGTTTGGTTTAAAAAATGCACCAAGTTCTTTCATGAGATTGATGAATGAAGTCCTGAAGGATTTCATCGAAAAATTTGTCATAGTATACCTTGATGACATACTGATTTTTAGTAAAACAGAGGTAGAGCATCTGAAACATTTGGCTATAGTGATGCAGAGGCTACAACAAGAGAAGTTGTTGATGAACATGAAGAAATCCTCGTTCATGAAGACAGAGCTCATCTATTTGGGTTTTGTTATTTATGCAGATAAATTGAGGATGGATCCAGATAAGGTGGAGGCAATTAAGAATTGGCCATCACCGAAGAGTATATTTGAGGTGAGACATTTTCATGGATTGGCTAGTTTCTACAAGAATTTCATCAAGAATTTTAGTGGAATTAGTGCACCGATGATGGACACAGTGAAGAAGAGACACAAGTATTTTCACTGGACAAAAGAGGCTGAGAAAATCTTCAATTTGTTGAAGAAGAAAATCACGGAACAACCAATTTTGGTGTTACCGGATTTTAAAAAGACATTTCAGGTAAAATGTGATGCAAGTGCATTTGCAATAGGGGAAGTTTTGAGCCAAGAAGACAGGCCGATAGCATACTTCAGCGAGAAGATGAATGAAGTGAAAGTGAAATACTCCACGTATGACAAGGAGTTCTATGCTATTATTCAAGCATTGAAGAAATGGAGAGACTACTTAATCCCGAAGGAGTTTGTCTTATACAATGACAATCATGCTTTGCAATTTGTGACTCAACAGGAGAAGTTGAATCAAAGACATGCAAAATGGGTTGAATACATGCAAAACTTTACTTTTGTAACTAAGCATATTTTTTGAACTGCTAACAAAGTTGTTGATGCTTTGAGCAGGAAATGTTTGCTATTGCAGGAGTTCAGAGTCAAAACACTGGGTTTTGATGACCTCAGGAACATGTACAGAGATGATCCAGATTTTAAAGAAGTGTATGAGGCGACTGAGAATCCAATTATTAGGGACAAAAGCCAATGGGATGAATACATGATCCATGATGGATTGTTATTCAGGGGCAATCCATTATGTATTCCAAAATGCTCCATGAGGGAAAATATGTTGAAGGAGAAACACAGTGGAGGATTGGCCAGAAATTTCTGTCATGACAATACATTCTCAAAGTTAAATGAGTCATATTTTTGGCCAGAAATGAGAGAAGACATCAAAATATTTGTGGACATATGCATAATTTGCCAGCATTCAAAAGGAAAGAGGCAGAATGTAGGCTTTTATCAACCGTTACCCATACCTGAGAGGCCGTGGGATGCGGTAAGCATTGACTTCATATTGGGGATGCCAAGAACACAAAGAGGGTTTGACTCGATATTTGTAGTGGTAGATATATTTTCTAAGATGGCACATTTTATACCGTGTTAGAAAACCAGTGACGCAACTCACATTGCTAATTTGTTTTTCAAAGAGGTCATTCGACTTCACGACTTACCAAGGAGTATCGTTTCGGATCGAGACACCAAATTCGTGGGACACTCTTGGAGAAACTTATGGAAAAAGATGGGAAAAAACTTATCATTTAGTTCAGTTTATCATCCTCAGACGGATGGACAGACATAATTTGTGAATAGGAGTTTGGGAGACTTGCTGAGGAGCTTGGTGACAGAACACCACAGCCAGTGGGACAATATTATGCCACAGGTGGAATTTGCATATAACGACTCACTAAACAGAAGCACAGGGAAGAGTCCATTCCAGATTGTTTATGGGATGCAACCAATATGATTTTCAGAATTGAGAGATTCAGAACGGGATGAGATAAGAAGTGCTAGTGCGGAAGATTTTGCTGAAACAATGAAGGAACTTCACAGCCAGGTGAAGGAGCGATTGAAAAAATTGAGCCAAGAGTATAAGCGCAGAGAAGATCAACACAGGAGACAAATTCAATTTGAGGTTGGTGATTTGATTCTTGCACATTTGAGAAAGGAAAGATTCATGAAGGGGACATATAACAAACTGAAGATGAAGAAGATTGGACCATGTAAGGTCTTGAAGAAATTTGGGGCAAATGCTTATGAGATTGAATTACCCGATGGGATCAGAATTTCTCCGATATTCAACATCTCATATTTGTACCCTTACAAAGTCGAGGAAGAAGAAGAAGGTAATGAACAACTAGAGGTTCAGTGGAAAAAATAGATGCCAGTTGCAGAGAAACCACAGATAGAAAGCATACTAGACAAAAGAGTTAGAAAAAGGACCAGAAGAAGGGAATATTTTGAATACTTGGTCAAGTGGAAGGGACATCTAGTTGAATATGTTAGCTGGGAGAATGAAGCATAGATCCAGAAGCATGGATAGACTATGCGAGAGCTCATGGAAAGGAGCCCATGAAAATTTTCAAGCGAGGGAGTATGATGCAGGAGCATCACCAGCATCAAGCAAGCGAAGGACAAACACCAACGCATTTTGGCACATGATGAATTCTTTGAAATATTTTGAAGTGGATATGCCAAAATTAAATGAGACAATTAAGAAAGGGCGTACTTGTATATTGTAATTAGACCTTGAGCGTCCCGCTCTTGTCTGAAGGACTAAGAGGCATTTATGCTAGTAAATGTAAGTAGGTAGCTTTGAATTCTTAGATTAGACAGTTTTAGGAGCCGGAGGGAAAATGGATATAGACACCCTCACTTGTATCATTGTAACATTAGCAGAATAATCAATCGAAGAGAGCATAGGAGAGCAGAAGCAAAGAGCTGTGTAGAAAAACCCATGTACAAAAGTTCTGGATTAATAGAAAGATCTTTAGTTCAGACTTATGGTGTTCAATTGCTTTCTGTGTTTGTACATGCTGATTGATATGTGTTTTTCACTCTCTGTTATGCATTTGCTTTGATGCGTGAATGCATGATTTCATATTAAATGTCTGAAATCTGAAGAGAGGGAGAGTAAGGAAATGAGTTTCAATTGTTTCTCTGTCTGAGCAAGAGCTTTCCTGCAAGGAGTGTAGTGAAATTGTCCGCAAGGTGTGCATTGACAAAAGTCAGAGTTCGTCTCTACAAGCTTAGGAGGGATAAAATTGTTCTCATTCTCGCAGAAGTGCAAGTTAAGCACAGGAGCCGTGCAAGGAGTGCACAGGCCGAGTGAAGTCTCATAGTTACAACCTGAGCGAAATTGTTGAAAGATTGTTGTCGTAGAGAGTGCGCAGAGTCGAAGAGGTTCAAATGATTGGAAGTATTTGAAGAATTTTCCACAAGGAGTGCGTGCATGATTCTTTTTGAAGACTCGAAGTTTGTGGTAAAAGCTCAGAAGAGTTAGTGCCTTGAAGTGTCAGAAGGAGACACAACAACGTTGATTGCTGGTGGATAAGTTTCGTGAAGGTGTACTTGTTCATTTTGTAGGAGTTGTTAAGGACGCATTAGATAGTCGGAATCCTCCATGGAGGATTCACGAAGTCCCAGAAGCCATCAGATCTTGCAGAAGAGCAGGGAAGTTACAACAAGCATTCTTCAAGTGTAAACCTCGGGAGAAATCGGACCATGGGATCCAAGTCGACAAGGACCATTGGATCACTCACGTAATATCATTTCGTGGATTCACGAGTTGAAGGTTTAAAACCTTTACATCAAGATTCATGAGGTCGCGAAAGGCAAAGTCCCAAAATAACGAAGAGAATCTGAGTCATTCGTTGGAAGGAGGACACATGTCGCGAGATCCTCTCTATCAATGATTTAGACATCGGGGTTCAGAGAAGGAAGTCCTTCGACTTCGTGAGTGGCGAAGTCATGAGAAGATCGGGACCATCCATTTGAAGAGGACAGGTGGAAGAGATCTATGGATCTCGTGAACTCAGAGGTTCGCAAGGTGAGAGTAGAGGAATTGGGTGCTCCAAGTCACGAGTGGAGAAGTCACAAAATCATGAGGAGCGTGGATAGCCGTTGTATCTAGGTCACGGAAGGACCGTTGGATGAGGAACCCCATCGCCTATCATACGTTCGAGGGTTCGGAGGTTGAAAGGAGACGTTTTTGACTTCACGAGTAGTGAAGTGCCGAGAGTCGGGCACAAGAGAACACATGGAATAACCACAAGGCAGGGCCTGCGCGGTGGATAGGTGAACACGCATCGCCAGGAGGAAAGGAGTCAACACTTCGTTGACTTCTCACGTCTCGGGGATTCATGAGATAAGAGCACGAGAGCTCTAGGCTACAAATTGTGAAGTGGCGAGTTGCAAGAAGTGCGAAGGGAAGGTCAAACCTCGATGGCTTTCAAGTATCAGGGATTCGCGCGATAAGAGTACGTGAGCTCAACCCTTCGACTCGCGAAGTCGCGAGTAGCGAGAACGAGAGGAGAAAAGTCAACATTGCCTCTCGGGGGTTTGTGAAAGAAAGGTGCCAAGGTTGGGCATTCGAACTCGCAAAGTGGCGAGTAGTGAGGAGTGCTAGCACTTAGCCTAGCTAGTGGTTGCATGAGGAAGGTGCTGACAGAGGAAGAGCCATACCTGTATCGGCATTTCGGGTATCGCGAGATTTAAAAGGAAGAGTCGGGAGCCTCAACTCATGAACTCATGATATTGCAAGTTGCGAAAAGGACCTTGGGTTAGGCCCTTGGTCATAGCACTATGGTTGCTTGGGAAGAAAGGAGCTCGTGCCTAGTGTTGTTCGCATAGGGGAGCTTCCCGAAGGACCTATGGATTGATTTGAAAGTAGATTCCAACAGGGAATCCGAAAGAGCCGATCCAACTCAAAGGGGTTAAAGAACGATCCTGTGAGCGGATCTCGGCCCGAGGGCTGATAGGTCTATGTTAGTTCAGGGGTAAATCCCCGGAAGGAAAAATTGTCTTGTAAATGTATATTGTAATTTCATTGTAAATCTGGACCGTTCATTATAAGGTCGTAGATCTAACGGTAGAAATTATATTAGGGTTTTTTTCCCTAGAAGGAAACCCTCGATTATGAGGGAAATGTATTGCGGCTATGCATTATGGAGAGTATTATATTCTGAGAGAGGAAACTGTGAGAGAAAGAAGAGGAAGTTACAATGAGTTCTATTGTAGGTTGTATCCATTCATTTGCTGGATAATAATAAAGGAAGGACCTGGCAATTTCTTTGGTGGACGTAGCCCACACTAGGTGAACCACATAAATCTGTGTCTCTATTTTATTGTGTATCTTCTGTGTTTTGTTTCCGCATTTTTTTTATTTTATTGCTCCGCAGTCCTATTTTTCCAGCACTAGTGGGGAGGAGTGATCTAGGGGATCAAAAATTGCTCAAAAATCAAAGTGCTCGAAATTGATCGAAAAAAATTCATTGCATAGATCTTGTCCTTACGATCCCAACACAACTTGAATCGGTTCAAACAGAGTTCATATGAGAGAGATATCACATTCTGTTTGTTTTCCCAAACATGAAAAATGTTGATTGTATAGTTCATATAGTCCATATAGGCCACGTGGAAGCTATTCGTATGACTGTACCACTAACGTGGACTAGACACGTGGTAGAGTGGGTTGACATGGAAAGGTGATTTGATAGTTGACGTGGTAGGGGTTGACATGGACTAATTGGTGGTCGACACGTGGCATATTCATGGTCGAATGAAAGGATGGCACGTGGCCCAGCCAAGGGCCACCACATGGAACCCCCTTATTGTGGTTTAAAAGTTTATTTGGAGTCCACGGGGGTCAAACTTGGGACCTTTTTCATGGGTATAGTCTTCACGTAGGACGGGTCACCAGCCCGCCTACCATTTGTTTCTTACCCCTAATTGGGGGGAAAAAAGGGCCAGGGCTTAGACCCAACCTTGGTCATACAAACTTACCACATGTCCATTACTGTGGAAGTCACAGAGGGTCAATTGACATGGGGGTCAACGGTTAGCGTTGGTCATGACCACATGGCCCATGCGACCCCAATCTACAGAATTAGGCACTACATTCATGCTAACTGTGCACCAAATCTTCCCAACCACTCAGAATGAATAGGGAGCTAGGTTTGGTGCCCAGAAGCTAGGTTTTTGACAGTTTGGGTATTCTAGGTGTGTTTTGAAGAGCAGAGACAACAAGTTATTGGTGAAAACTTCCAGGAGTTGTATTTTCTCCATTTTTTGGCCGAACCAGATGCAGAGAGAGCCTAACTAAGGGTTTTTGGAAATTCCAGAGCCATTGGAGCCATCTAATTTTTTTTCTGAGCATTGTAAAGAATTGATTTTAACACTTTGATCATATAATGAAAATTATCCATTGGAAGATGGACCAGGAGATGTAGCCCAAGAGAGGGGTGAACTACTTTATCATTTTGTTGTGTTATGTCTTTATTGTGATGGTTGTTTATGAATGTTTATGTTGTTCATTTTAAGTAAAAACTCATTAAGTTTATGTGCTTGAAAACTTGATCCAATTGCCGAAGACACATACATTTTCCACTTTCAAATTTGTATACACAAACCTTTTTTATTTTCAGATCAATTCATAAGATCGCTCCTCTCCTACCATCCATACCTTTCTTTCGTCGCCAAACTTCTACTTTGGGAATATTTGGAGATCTTTTCAACTAGCGACCTAGGGATTTGAGATGAATAAGTAGGTTGTTAGACCCATGTGTTATTGAAGAAGCAGGATTTCAATCCTGTGAGCATTCTCTCTAGGTTAGAGAATTATTGGGAATTGTTTTCCAAGATTCCAACATGCAACTATAGGATTCCAAGACTTCTTGTCCATAATATTTCTAAATCCATGGAAGGGAAGTGGGGAAGCCGAAGGACTGTTGAAACGAGAAGGGGTATACTTCCTAGGGTGGGGTAGGCATGTGGGGAACGAGAGAATGTAGTTTGTCTTCTATATTTGGCACCTTAGTCCAACCATTTTGGTTGTTGATAGACCTTATCATGGCTTAGATTCCTTTTTCGTGGTGGAGTTTTAGCCCCAAATCGAGGGTGACCTACTGATGAGAGTTTAAGAGTAGGAGAAACTATGGATGGGATGAAATTCTGAGGTCTACATGCAGTTGGTGACTTATTTACACAAGATAAGTGTCTCTTATGTGTTTATTATAACTGTTGTGTTATTATTGATGTATTCTCTATTATGGGATTTTCTTGTATTATTATTCATGTATATATTTTTTTTAATATGTATAATTCTCTGCATATGCAAAGAAATTTTATTTAATTTACTGGTATCAAATTTGGAAATCTCGAGTGGCATTGCCTAGCTCAGGGCTGGGGATGCTACAATGTGGTATCATAGAAAATTTTGTTAAGTCGCTGGTAACGGGGAACATTACAATGTGGTATCAAAGTCACATGTTCAACATTGAGCTTGTATGGGCCATAGACAGAGTGTTGAAGCTGAGTTTGTAGATTTTGCATGCAAATTGTTCGAAAAAATGTTAGAAAGGGATGTTTGCAACATGTTTGCCAAAATCACTATACTGAAATTGGGGAAATTTCACAAGTGATTGAGGAAAATTATTCCAGGGATTAAAAATACCCAATTTTAATCTCATTCTGGGAATTTTCGGGGTTGTAATTGGTCAAATTACAAAATTAGAGAAGTGGCCATGGTGAAATTGAGTGAAATTAGGAAAAAGATCCAATTTTTGCAGTGCAATGCATGGAGAATTCAATGTGGAAGAGTCAAATTTCATGCATAGAGGATCAATGAGCATTCTCAGGGATGAAATTGGCTACAGAAAGATTAAATACAGAGTTCCACAATGACCTCTGTCAAAAATTAAAAAAAATATGCAATTGTGGAAAAAATTGAAATTTGGGAAAATTTGGGTATTTTTCTGTACATGACGTGAGGCCACATGGCACAGACATGTTGGTTTCATGGATAAGTTCAATTGGAGTTCCATGTTGGAAAGTGTGCAATGGTAGTGAGTGGCATGGTGGCATGTGACGTGGGAGCTATGTGCATAGGTGTTTTAGCCGATACCATAAACCGCTATCGCATGTGGGTGAAGCAGTTTTGGATTCCAACACTTGTACCATGTGACATCACCCATATTGCAACACATGTACCATAGAGAAAACCATAATTACACCCCATAGGGAATTTAACAACCAGACATGTTAGGGATTTGACATGTCCTTTCGACCATTGATCTTTCCTGATGTCCACAGTTGGATCTAGAGATATGCTAGTTCATGCTCACCAAGGAAAAAGGTGTGGGATGGGACCTGCCCATCCTTGCAAAAGATAATGAGGTGCCATGTGGAACTTTGATATTCAAGGTGGGACCCTTTTCCCATCTGAGGTTAGATAAGTGCCAGCTGGGTAGGTGGGTCCATAAAGTATTATTATTATATTGAATTTTAAGGCCTGCGTAAAGGAAAGAGAGAGAGAGAGAAGGCTGAAGAGGCAGGTTCAAGTAGTCCAAGAGGCTGACATGGCATCATTTCAGATTTCTAGGTGGTCATATAGTTCCATATCACTCTCCATCTCAACAGAAGTCAATTAATTTTCTTAGAAAATTACAACGTTTTCAGGTCATCTTCTTGGAGGCTATTTCTAAAGTCCTAAACAACATTTTCAGCTACTCGGAAACCACAAGAGCAGAGTGTACCAAGGTAAACCTTATCTCTAAAGATCAAATAAAATATCTAGAAGAGATATTTCTAAAGGTGTAAATGGTTCATCAAACAAAGATAGTATGAGGGATCTATAGGCCAACAATGGAAGGTAAATTTTGAGACCTAATTAACTTCTGAGGGCCATAACTTCCTACTCTAGAATCATATTTGGGAAAAGGAGAAGTCTTTGGAAATATATTGGGCCATAGAATACAACAATGGAGTCAAAATAGAAGTCTGAGAACATACAAATGCATAGGAGGGCATAGAAGGCACCTGTAGCATTCAAGGCTAAAAAGATAAAATAACCTGAAACTTCAATAGGATCTATCTAGCAGCCTAAAGCTCGGATGAAGGTGAAAATTCGCTAGAATGTCCAAAATATGGTAATAAATGAAATCAATTGAGATCCTATCAAAATTCCAAAGGAGCAGGTGAAAAACAAAATTCTGGACATAGATAAAATTTCACCTGGTTGAAGGGTGTGTAGAAGGAGCAAATGGGTAATTTTTAAATGACCATAACTTTTTGCTCATAAATTAGGATTGAAAAGAAATTAATAATTGGAAAGTTGTTGGACATAGGAGGCCATATATTCACCTAGAAACGTCAATTGGACAATCACATTCACAAGAGATCAGAAATACTATTTATGGTGTATTAAAAAGAGGAGAATGGTGCATAAGCTAATAGATTTGTTAAATTTATTTTAGTCTAACAAATCCTATTTCCTGTACATTTTGTAGAGTTAAACGAAAGTAGATTAGATTAGAAAAGGATCATCATATATATCAAAGGCATGGAAGATTCACAGAGGAATTACAACCATGAATATGAAGTCAAGGCACTGTGTGTCAGCATGGGTAATGCAAAGACAAATTCAAATGGGCATGGAGAAGGCAAGGAGGAGAACATGAACTTGGTGGATACTATAAAGAGTTTGCAAAAATATATACAAAATTATAAAGTTGATAATGAGAGGCTTATGAAATCCAAGGAGCACTAAGATGGCTTCAACATCAAGTTTCTATAGAGCTTGGATAGAATAGAGAAGAAAATGGATAAGGGGACAGACTCAAGAAAGTCAAAGAGCCATAAATATCATGATAAAAGAAGAGAATATATAATTTTCGATAGAAATCACCATCACTCACTAAGGCATTCAGCTAGAAGAGCACATAGTAGTTCAAGTCTGTATCCTATCAGAAAGCATAAGAGAAGGTCCGAGGTAGATGATCTACAAGGAGAAATGAATAAGATCAAGCATCCTACCTTTGATGGTGAGCACAAGAAATATGAGGATGGAGAGACCTAGATATTGGGCATGAGGAAGCACTTTCATTTACATAATTACTCCTCAAAGGAAGAAGGGAGAATTTCCATATATTAGCTGAAGGGGAAGGAATCAATGTGGTGGGACCAATTTGTGCAAGTGCAACACATTTATGAGAACAAGATTACTTAGAGGGAGTTCAAAACTTATTTCCAAAAGAATTACTTGACCAAGCGTTAATATAATAGAAAAATGAAGGAGTTATTTGAACTCAATCTTGGGAGTATGATTATGGATGAGTATGAGAAAATATTCTTAAAGATGTTGAAACATGTTGACTTCTTCAAGGATGAACATGTAAATATTCAAATATACTTGAGTCAACTTCCATCAATTTTCAATGATAAGATACAATATGATGATCCCAAGACATTGGATGAAAAAATAAGGAGATCCAAGTGTCTCTATGATCATTATAGAGGAATGCCAACTTTTCAAAAGGCTTGGGAATACAAGAAGAAAGGAAATATGGAGAAGAGGAAGAAGGGGACCAATGCACCATTCTTAAGAAATAATTCTTAGGGAAAACCAACTTGTAAGGAGCCCAAAATGATAGAAACAATGGGGAAATTACCAAGGAAACAATCTATGAAATGTTGGGGCTGTGAGGGAGACAACATGTACAAATATTTCCCTCACATAGATGAAAAAGTGAGTTTTTTTTATAATGTACAACATGATGATACAATTGAATACATGAGAATAAATGTTCCAAGGATCTATGCATCCCTGGATAAGAAGAAAGCTGAGTTTCAATCCCACAAGATTGAAGAGGAAGGTAAGATCAAGAACCAACCTATTTCTATTTTAATTGATTCAGGAGATAGCCATAGTTATCTAAATCCTAATATGGTGGAAACATTTCAATTGCTAAGAAGCAAGATTGGGAAACATTGGTTGGTGCATCTAGCTAGAGGAGATAAAAGGAAAATTAATGAGATGGTTAAGGCATGTTTAATGGACATGAATGGGTTGAGCAAAAGGGAAAACTTTAACATCATACCTTTGGGCTCATATGGTTTCCTCATTTGCATGTATTGGTTGGAAAAGAATCATGTTATATTAGACTATTATAATAATGAATTCACTTGCTTGGATGAGGAAGGGAACTTGAGGACAGTCCAAGGTATTCCTAGGGAAAAAAATATTAGAGAAGTTTCATCCTTAGAGTTGAAGAAGCGATTTATGAAGGGATGCCAAATATTTGAAGCTCATATGGAAGAGACACCCAAGGATAAAGTACCAAATATTGAATATTATCCTGTCCTAAAAGAGATTGAATATGTATTTAGAGAAATTATTATGTTTCCACCCAAGAGAGATATTGATTTCTCAATTAATATGATGCCTGGAGTAGCCCCAGTATCCAACACTCCTTACAGGATGAGTACACCAGAACTGAAGGAATTGCAAATGCAACTTGAAGAGATTCTAAAGAAGGGATATATGCATCCAAGTGTGTCACCTTGGGGTTCCCTAGTGTTATTTGTGAAAAGGAAATATATTACCTTAAGGATTTGCATTGACTTTAGGCAACTGAATAAGGTGATTGTGAAGAACTAGTATCATTTTCCAATGATAGATGATCTATTTGATCAACTGAAAGATTCTAAGATATTCTCCAATATTGACCTCGGACATGGATATCATCAGGTGAGAATTAAATAAGAGGATATCAACAAGACAATATTTAGAACAACGTATGGCCATTATGAGTTTAGAGTGGTTCCATTTGGGTTGTCAAATGCACCAATTTTCTTCATGTGTATAATGAATGGTATTTTCAGATATTACTTAGATAAGTTTGTCATTGTATTTTTGGATGACATACTTATTTACTCTAAGTATGAAGAAGAGAATGTTGGAATGTTTTACAGACAGTGTATGCTTGTCATTGATGGCAAGTACAACAACAAAGATGGCAACAAATGTGCAAAGGATTGTAGGCAAGTCATTGATGACATGATCAGAGTAAGCATCGATGAAAAATAGGAACAAAGTAAGCTCAGGAGTAATTAGCGCAGAGTCGATCACAGTGCCTAAGATCGGGAGGAGAAGCGTCAGTGATCATTGGATCCCATTTAAAATTCCTGAAAGAAGGAGGACCATTAGATATGATTATAGACAAGAAGAACACACAAAAGAGGAGGACGGATCTCAGGCATCAGATCTGAGCATAAGTTCCGACCACTGTTGGATTAGGGAGAACCTGCGCGTTCATTAAAGTGCAAGGAGAAGCAGATATACAAAATCCCTAAAGAAGGAGGACCATCCATCTACGGGTAGGACACATGGACACAGATCAACATTTCACTGACTGGAAAGTCAAAGGTATGAAATTCTCCAGCCTTTCACCTCTTGAACTCGCGATATGCGAAATCGCGAAATAATCTCAACCGTTAGATCGAGGCCAAATATGGACCATTGATCAGGCACAATGAAGGCTCATGGAGTTGTGAAGTCTCGATAAAATCTTGACTGTTTATCCAAGAGGGACGCATGGCAGAAGATCAGAGCATGTCAAAGACTCCATTTCGAGGTTTCACGAATTGTGACTTGGAGAGGCAAGAAACAATACCACAGGAATGCTGAAATCACAAAATGTGAAATCGTGAAATGATCTGAGTCGTCAGATCAAGGGTTGATTGGGATCATTGATCCCACGCCATTTCGGAGTTTCACGGATCGGTAGTTGGAAGCATCAAGAACATTCACCACAAGAATTTTGAAATCGCGATTTGTGAAATTGCGAAATGATCTGAGTCGTTGGTTCGAAGAGATCGTCGACCATTGATCCGACCCCATTAGATGTATTAGAGACCGAGATTTTGGTTACCGGGAGATGGAGAAGTCAGAAACTCTCAACATCTGGAGTCCCGAAATGCCGAAAAATGAAATCTCGAAAATCACTTTATGAACAAGCGCTTGGTCATGTCCATGGCCATATAGAGGAAGGAGCTAGCACAAAAAAGATCTCTTTTAGAGTGGCGAGACACTTGGCCACAGGAAAGCCTAAATGATGAAATACAAAATAAAGGCAAGCTTATGAAGATCATTCAACGGTGCAGATGAAACTGAAGGAGATCAAAGGGCTACTGTTGCATGACACAGTGAACCTGCCAGAAACCAATGATGAGTTCTACCAGAGGACTCAAAGACACTTCGAGGTGATTGAAAGAGGAGGTGAAGAGTCTCAAGAGATTAGCCAGTAGAACAAAGACTGTTCGTGGAGGCGACTGACAAGTGGATGAGTGTTGAAGTTTGTAACTGAAACATAAAGTATAAGCTTGACTATGCCAAAGAAGACAAAGAGTCTCGACTGCCAGAGAGGCCAAGGAATCTTAGCATCACATCCAGTGATGTTGAATGCATGGGAAAACTGCCAGAAAAGATGAAGGGTTACCATGATGATTAGACAGAGCACTCGAGAGGTGGAAGAGATTAACAAAGTGTGAGTAGGCAGAGGCATGGTGTACATTGCATGCATAAGGTGTACAAAATCTATAAGTACACAAGATAGAGAAGTGATGTGGTTGTTGTTGCTGAGGTCAAGTAATGCATGTGTGAATAAGTAAGGGGTGTGCTATAGCGTATAGGGGTAGCAGAAAAAAGGTGCATTGAATGGGGATGGTGTAGAAATAACAAGAGGATGAAGAACAGAAAAGTGAAAAGGATGCATGCAGGAAGACAGTGAAGAAAACAGAGCAGGGAAATCTTGCAGAATAGTGATGAGACTGGTAAGTTGTTGTTGAAAACAATATCACTATAATAAGTTTCAGTAATTCATATTCATAAACCAGGGTGGTAGGGAGGTGCTAGGGAGGACTGGTGTCCTCAGAGGTTCAAGTGGGTTCTTGAACACAGGGAGTAGTAGCTTCCTTCTAGTTGGTGCTAGAGAAACCAGGGAGTAGGTGCTTCTTTCTAGTTGGTGCTAGATAAAACAGGGAGTTGGTGCTTCCTTCTAGTGGGTGCTAGAGAAAACAGAGAGTTGGTGCTCTAAGAAATTTGCAGCTTGCAAAAACAGAGGTTGTAGCCTCACAACGAGTTGGTGCTCATATGTATGATAATGTAAAGAATGTAAATAATACTTATCATATAAAGAAGAAGAGGTTTTCACCCTTTATGGGTTTCCTCGGGAAATATCTATCTCTGTGTTTCTCATATATGTGACTGATGTTGAATGTGCCATTGTTTATTTCCCTGCATTATTGTGATCATCAT
>SNQJ01S0057448.1:0-19001 GCA_010110895.2 Picea sitchensis
TTGACGAAGTCAATTATTGCAAATAAAGACAAAAGGGTTATAATACTTCTTCAATAAATACAAAGTGATACTTGCATTCAATGTATAAAATCAATCCTTATATATCACAATGCAATAAATGTGCTCATACACCAATATTGTTGCTGCGTCACTATGCAGATTGAGGGTGACGTCAGCCCTATTTCTAAGTTAGTTTTGAAAGGCAAAGAAGTGAACGTTTTGCACACTAAGCCAATGAAAATAATCTATACTTCAATGCCAAAAGCTATATGACAAAATCACAACGTTTTATACCAAGCAAGGGTTAAAAAGAGGCTTGACGTCATCAATATTGTTGCTGCTACAAAGGTGACATCAGCCCTAATTTTATGTTAGTTTGAGAGGCAAAGAGGTGGACGTTTTGCAAATTAAACCAATGAAAATATTCAACACATCAATGTCGATTGCTAGGTGACAAGGCCACAACGTTCTATACCAAACAAGAGATCAAATAGGCATGACGTCACTAGCTAGTTAGGGTTAGTTAGGGTTTCAATTCAAGAGTGTGAAAAGGGTTGTTTCTAACATAGAAATCTCAACGTTTTAGGTTTAGACTAGTGCCTTAGGGTAAATGGAGTCAAGGAGTAAGGCTAATGGCTTGGGAGAATCTAAATCTAAGGACGGGAGAGTTAGGCTTTGTAGTGCTGCAAAGGCAGGGCCACAAAGTCAAAACTAGTGCAAAATAGGGCCACAAAGTCAAAACCCTATGGGAGGAGGCTCATTCCGGTATAGCTAAAACTAGGCCTCATGTCTCCCTTCATTAAGACTTCTTTGGAAAAACGGTTAGCTTCAAAACATAAGTCTAAGGGTGAAAAGTGTTGCTTGGGGACAAGTATTTTCAAAACCCTAAGGTCAAAACCTAGGTGTAAATTTAATTAGGACTAGGACGTCTTCCTCCTTCTGCTAACTTATAATTCAAAATCTTAACCTTAGAAAAAGGGGAACATGTAGCAAAGGCTAGGCTATTCTCCTTAATCAAATGGTTGTCAAGTTTTTATCATGGGGACATGGGAAGTAATGACCTACTTGTGTTTTCTCCTAGTTTCAAATGGATTAATAATAATAACAAAGTAACCATGAAAGTAAGATACTTAACCTACAACTATTCAAGAAGTTTTGTATGAAAATATACTTACAAATCAATGAAGAGCTAAATCAAACCCTAGTTGTAAACCTTCCAATGATAAAACACACCATATGCATGCCAAAATGATCCTCCCAAGTGTAGCGCCCTCACTCCAAGAGCAAATATCCAAGACAAAGATAAAGAGACCTCACAGAGAGTGAGTTGTGTTATTCAAAATGAGTCACCGTCCTCAATATATATCATCCAAAATGACCCTTAATTTACAAAATAGGTCATTAAAAACAGCCGACAGGCTGACTTAACATTATTCCATTATTTGTCACATTAAATGCTAAAAATGTCAAAAATGAGCTGTAAGGAGACGTCAGGCCCCCTGAGGGAGACGCTACTACTCTTTCTCGGCATGATCAGCATCCAAGGAGCAAAACGTTGGCCCTCTAGGGCTCCTGCAACCTGCTACACGTGCCAAACAAGCCCAGCACACTGCCATCTGCTCCAGAAAACGTCCAACCCGCCCCCAAGACGTCCTGTCCATCAAAACCATCATCCCATCTGCAGGGTGATCCCCCAGGTCAATCTCTGCCAAAGTGTCCTTGCCAGGGCGTCCTCTGTATTCTTCATGCAAGTGCTCATCATGATGTTGTCCTGCTCTGCCATCCCAGCAACTATCTGATGGGCTCTTCAGCCCCATGGAGGTCCGAGCTAATCATCTCCCCCATGTGTACCTGGTCCCCTGAAAATCTGTCCGTCGGCATGGTCCTGCATATCAAAGACTACGACTCCATGGGCTCATCAGTCTAGGAGATCATAGCAATGTAAATCATATCTCATTATTAAAGTTATCAAATATATGCATGGAAATCCCTAACATATCATCTAAGAGCTCAAAGATATTACACAGATCTATCAAGGCTATGAAATCAACAGAATGTAACCTATTGGGCCAATACCCACAAGAGATGGATGCTCTAAGATCATTCAAGCCATGTTTTATGTGGTGATATATTTTTTAGGGATGTCCAAATACAGGCATCAGCGACGTGTGTCTGTGGGTGCCTTTGTAGGAGGCGCAGGTGTACCCGCCATGGATGACATTTTTTCCAAGCCCCTTATTGCTTCTATCTTTCTTTTTATTGCTTTCTTTCTTTTTATTTCAAGAACTAACTAAAGGACACTACCTTGGCATGGCGACCATAGTTGATAGTGTTACCCACAAATACATTCACAAAAATGGGAAGGTTGGCTCATGAAGAGACCCCATTACTCTCAACCATGCAACTGAGATACATTACCCTAGCTTGGTGACCAATAGTGGCAATGTCATACCACTAAATACCTATGAACATAATGGGTCTGCCTGCGATGAGACCTCCCATCCTTTTGCTAGTCTTGTTTTTATTATTATTTTTCTTAGGGTCCTTTAGTTTTTTATCGAAAGAGTAGTTTTTATTGCCTCTCGGGATCCCTCAATAAGCATCTCTAGGTTTTATTTCCTATGGCTTTTATCTTTTACCTCAAATTGCTACCCCTGGGCCTTTAGCCCTTCCCACAAGACAAGATAACCTCAAAGGTCATCCTAATGGCTGCATCTAGGGAATGGGATGGATGAGTGGTATAAGATGTAAGATGATAAGATGGTGGAGCGGACGATGGTTCGCGAAAATCCTCGTGGCTAACCAAAACCCATGAATATCACTGCTAAGTTACCCAATCATTCACCCCAACAATGGTCAAGTGGATTAGTGCAAGATCCGGGCAAATATCCCAAATGAAAGGAACCTAATGCATATATAAGTATTATAATAACTAAATATGAGCCATACCATGATACCGACCAATTACCTCATGGAGCAAGAGTCCCTCCGACGCAAGTCGTGCCAGGATAAACCGCTAACGCTAATCGTGACAAGCCTAGCTGAGAAGAAGAAAGATGGGCCCTCCGGGGCCATTCTTAAGTCGTTTGGCTCTCGACACTCCTTGTCTGCTACTTTTGGGCCTCGAGATATGATCTCCCAGTTATCCCTAGATATCGGGATACCGTGCCCCACCTTAATGTGATTAATAATGTAAAAGATAGTTAATCTCGAGCATTATTAATTATAATAATTATTATTATTATTATATTGTGACTTAGTGAGGTCGGCCCTTGAGCCATTAGACACTTCAGTTGATAGATAAGTCTAATATAAGTAAGAAGACTTCATTGTGGAACATATATCTCTTGTCAATTTGAAATTTCAGCAAGTACACTTTGGGAAAAGTGCACGCCCTTTACGCCTAGAGTGTTACTAGGAAAACTTTCATGGCCAAGGGTAAACCACAAAATGTAGTATGACTGCAAAAATCAACCCAATTCCAACATACATGCCATAAGGCAACCAATGTGCAAGATAAGAAAGAGACCTACCGATCCAACATTTGATGATGTTCCACCGTTGAGCAATATTGACTCAAAGCTTTATACATGCAATAAGTTCTCGACAAACAAGTAGATAAAGTACATAGTGATGATATAAAGGGTTAGCACATCGACAGCATAATTCCATTAATAAACACTACAAACATGCCCATGGATAATAATCATATATTTGCAAGATACTACTGGATGGAAAGGAGTATTTCTATTATCAATTGATTAGCGTATGACAAATATTTCATACCGTATTGGCACAAATTTCAAACCAGCAAAACCAAGTTCTTCCAACTGGCCCCACCATCAACCTCCACCAAAGGCAAGCTCATAGGAGAGAGACAATGAGGTTCTCTCAACAATAGGGAAGATCTTGGGGTCAAATAATCGGGTGGTTCACTTGAGGGACAAAGGGGATGCACTCACATGAAGTACTTCTCTAGAGTAACTTTGCCTCTCAAAGTTGAATGCTTTCTCTTCTTCCATAGTTTGAAATTGTGCTTTATAGCCTTCAAAATGAAAATAAAGGGCCAAGCTCCTAACGCCTGATATGGAAGGCCAAGGATAAGAAATATCCTCGTCGTGAAATGGAAACCCGACTACATTTTGTATTTTCTGACACAAACTCACGTAATGCTGGCTGTAGTGATAGCCAACGACACGCATCTTGTATAGCGATAGGGGAGCCGATATGTGGAAAAATGTATATTTTGGCTCTGATTCATCAAAAGGGATGACAAGTCTCCAGAGGGAAATGGAAGGTTCTCCGCGGCAAGATAAAGCAAATGGTGAGAGGCAAACTGCTATAAACATAGAGTTCTAAAGTTTCCAGCACCTTTCGTGCGCTAGGGTCTCGGGTGGGTGTAGTTGGGTCTTTATCTTGAAGAATATAGCAAAGGATTTGATGGTTTTCTTCCCTTTGTTGAGAAGGGTCTCCCGTGATACTTCTTGTGTCTCCCGGTGTTTCTTCTTGTGATCTTGGTTGCTGCAACCCAAGGTCGCTGGGAGCTGAGCCGGGACAGCTTGAGCGGGAGCTAGAGCGGAAGGCACAAAAATCTCGTGAGCTTAAGCGCTTTTGGGAGCGCTTTTATATAATACAAAAAATATATATTTTGATGCATTATATATATATAAAACATATAGAATGTTGAATCAATTAAAAAATATGAAACATAGATATAAGATCATTTAACTAATTGATTAGTGATGAATTGATGATCATTAGCATCAACCATTTAGTACACGGAGTTCGGGACATCCCATATAGTACATAGTATACCATACATATAACATCAATTGTAAACATATATGTGGACCTAACATTAAAGCATCATAAGGTAACATCAATCATAAAAGTATCATAACATCAATCATTAAAGCATCATAACATCAATCATTAACTCTAAAGGTAAATTGTCATATGATGCCCTTTAAGTTCAACTTTACAACTTCATTATTTACAAAATAAGCTACAATAAAGAGTCAAGACTCAAGACAAAGTACCAAGTTTTAGAGACCACTTCTAAACATGAAACAAAAGAGATCTAGCAAGTACTAGGTACTATGCTCTAAGATTTCCTCTTTCCACGGTTCTCTAGTTTCTTCTCCCGTGGTCTTTGAATAAGAGGAGGAACAGTGGAAGTGATCGTGGAACATGACCGCAGCTGAATGGCCCCCACGTGAAAATGGATGCCGTAGATAAAGTTGTAAACTGATAACCAACCCTTGTAGTGGATGGTGGCATGTTTCCAGGAATATGATCGCCATCAAGATCACCTTAAAGTTCCTCTTTGCAAGCGCCTAAAACAATGGTTCCATCCCTGTAAATTAGTCTCCTCTCGATTGTTATCCCAAGTCATATTCCCTTTACAAAAGAATCTCTATCCGCATCACAATAATGCTAATAACAACCTCAAGTTGTAATGCATAAACCAAGCTTTCTGCCCGGTCTACATTTAGGTTGTTTCTCTTCACATTGTGAATGAAGCTATATGCTCCACCCTCTCAAGAAGAGGTGTTAACGAACTGAGAAAGCACCTTCACCGCCAATTTATGCAATTTTTGGTAGAGCCACATGTTCCACCATTCGATAGCACCCAACCGTCTCTCGATCTTTGGTTGCATGCAGTTACCAAAGACCCATGCTCATCGATGTATTTGCTCAATTCGCTTCATATTTGAGCACACTCCTCTTCATCAAATAACAACTTGTCCAATGCAAGCATATATCCATTTTAAACCTGGATCTCAGGTGGTTTTCTCCTTTCCCCACCTGCGTCAGTCAGCCAACCAAGTGATGAAGAATAATATTTTGTAAGGACATATGCCAAGGCATGGAGTGGAACATCTAAATTATCCCACCTTTGACCACAAGTTTGTTGATATGATCATACAAGATCGCATCCTTTACTTACAATGTCTTTTGATTTGGCTTCAGCATGTCATTCATCTGCCATATACCTTCCAATCACCGGCCGATTCCGATTCTGCAAATCAATCATAACGTAAATGGCTTTGCGGAATCAAGTAATATACCGAACTCATACAAAAATGGCTATCAAGAACTGTGTCCTCCACCTCCGAAAGTCACTTCTCCCTCGTGATGCGACAGCTAATGTCTCTTTAGATCCCTGCTTATGAATCACTTTCGAGGCCATACTAGCTAATACCTCTTACCTTCAACAAACCAAGGTGAGATAATAGCTAGCAACCCTGGTCTTTGCAATCTTTAGTAAACCCATCTTGGAGTGACTGCGAAAAAATGAAGTGGGCCATGCTACAATTGGTAATAAATCTTATCATCTTCTTTCCTCTCTTGTACAAATCACCAATCCATCTTATAATCATGGTCCTTCATTTTAATGATATCATGCATCGTGTTGTTCATTGTGTGGAACCAAACATTCCCCACTAAAATATATTGGGGTACCTATCTTCACGATTGTTCTCACTACAATTAGCAAAGATTACAAGATGACTTGAATGACATTGTAGGGCCCAATATCTTGAATGGTTTTAAACAAGGCATCTGCAATATTAATCCATGTTTTGTAGCGACCGAGTAGTCATGGGTTGAAGGAAGATCGCACCACTCTTAGACACACAAGAAGAATATTTATCAATGGTTTGTCGTTCTTCACATTTGTCCAACCATCGTAGACAATTGATACCCCATGTCGGTTCCACCCATTTGTAAAGTTTCCTAGAGCACCTTGGATTTGGCTCTTTCCATGTCAAGTCCAAAGGTTCTAGCTTTGTCACAACCCGTAATCTCAAGGAACCTTGAGGGGCACCATTGATGGCTCTGGACCATTTCACACAGATAAGAACATTGAATGGTATACCGCATGCATATAGAAACCTGTAAACTCTTGCATCCACATCATCTCTACAACCCTGAATGGCTAATCGACAGCGTCTTTGTGCAACATCCAAGCAGAATACACCCAGCATGGGAGGATGTGTTCTCGACCACTCCAACATTCCTCGCCTCAGCATTCTCGTGTTCACCCTTTGGTCTCTTTTGGTTTTGTTTCAGAAGTACCTCCTCTTCCCTTTGGTATTTAAGTTCCATTTTCGGAATCAATACACAGGCTTTGATTCCTATATCTTACCTTCATCCCGCAAGACATAGGCCCCAAATATAGATGCTTTTCTCGACACTGCATAGGAACCTCGTATTCCAGGGCTACAATGGTGGCATATAACTTCCTGCTCAACTCTTCCTCCAAGTAGTTTAGCGGACATACTCAATGTAGGTGTGTGTCATTCTTTGGATTTTGGAGATCCCACCATCACCGGCCATGTTCATTATTTCATCCCCCTTCCATCTCCTTCCTCCTCTCCTTGGTATGTGTGTGTTGTCCATTCTATTTCTTCATCATCATCATGGGGTGGTGGGCTCTAGGCTCCACGTGAACCTCCCACCACCATCATTATAATAAAAATGGAACCAAAAAGGCACACCACATTGACATCAACATCAAGGAATGTTGAACCTTGGCCCTTGATAATAAGTTACACCCGCCATAGAATGATGGAGGAGAAATGGGAGAGTAGGAGAAGAACCACTTACAACACATGGTATTTTAAAAGAAAAACAAACAAGAAAGAAAGGGCACCAAGAGTCTACCTCTTTAGCTTTCCAATGTGGTTGAAGATGACCATGGTAGCCTCTTAATCTTCCTTCCAAGCTATCACAAATGGTAACCTTCAATCTCCCTCAAATCTCTTACAAATGGTAGCCTTCAATCTCCTTCAATCTCTCAAGAACTACCATGAACCCTCTCAAGAGTCTAAACCCTCTTAGCAAAGAAATGATGAAATGAGAAATAGAATGAGAGAAATGGGAGTAAAAGAGTGTTTAGTAGGCTTAGTTAACCCTAGGCTACAAAACCATGAGTCATTTCCCCAAAACCAAAAATTAAAATTTCACATTTTTCCTCCTCCTCACGCCCGCGGCCTCAGGGAGCTGCCTGAGCTTTTGTTTGAGCTAGGCCTGAGCGACGCTTCGGTGGAGGGAGCTGCATGCTTCCTCCTCGGGAGTGTTCGCCCTGGATCGCCGAGCCCCTAAAACTGTGGAGCGCAGCTTAGCAGGGAGCGGCCAAAAACGCCTCCGGCAGCTCAGGAGCTGCCGCCTTGCGCCTCAACGCCCCTCGGAGCTGCCAATTCGAGCGGTCTGAGGGGCGCCCCCGCAGCCTAGGTTGCACCATTCTTGTTTATGGTTAAGACAAATGCAAATTAAATGAACTACATGCTTAACCTATCTTATTGAAAAATCAACAAAGGTTAGCTTCCATGATCTCTAATTGATCTTCCATGGCCTCAAACTGTTTTGTATGGGAAAACTGCATGGCCTCACATTGTCTTGCATGGGAAAACTGCATGTTCTGAATGATTTCTTTAAGCTCCTCAATGGGATCTGGTGGAGTATCTATCTTTATGTCTGAATTGATTGTTTCTATATCTGGAAGATCCTTCCCCTTCCATTTTTCCATAAAAACATCAACCAAATCATTGTAAGTTTCAATCTGATCATCCTCCCACCTTTCTAAAAAAGCATGCATCAAATCTTGTATGGTCTTGAACTCATTATCATCCGAATCATGAAACCAATCATAAGCATATTCCTCAAAAAGAGTCAAGACAAACAATTTCATTAGAGCATCCTCATGAATAGGTGGATCACACCACTCATCAATACACTGCCCAAAGGCTCTGATATGGGCATTAGCATCGCCATGATCACGAAAATCAGGCAAATTTTCAATATCTATTTCAGGCAAATCTTGAGGATAACCAACTATTCTTGAAAAATCAATAGGTTTATAAAAACTATCCATTTCTAAACCAGATCATTAAACAAAAAGGTCTACAAAAAGGACTGGGACTGAAAAGTTACTAAGGATCCAACGAGAAGGAAAACTGGCTAACTTTGTCCCAAAACCTTTTCAAGTTCAAGGGTGAAGCTAAGCAAGCCGCGAGTTCCTTCTTGAAGAATACTTTGTCAAATTATTTTGAAGTGGAGTCGCCAGATGATCAAGTCTATTCTAAACAAACAAGAAGCATCAAACAAAGCAAAAACAAGAAGGAAAAACCAAAGTTGTAGATTTATTATGTACAAACAAGAGATGTGTATCAAAGAATGCTTCTCCTCCAAGACTTTCAAGTAGGCTACGAGGAGCATGAGGATTTCTCCCGGTAGTATACTTCAAAGAATTTTCAAATGGATTCGCCACTTGGAGACTAAGCAATGTCGAATAACACAACTCAAGTTGAAAACATTTTAGGGGAAAGTTCTATTAATTAGTTTTTTAAAGAATAAATTAAAGTAAGTCGTTTTAACCAAGGATAAGAGACTTATCCCCCGCAACAGCGCCAAAGATGTTGTCGTCCTTATACTCACCTACAAGCATCGAGAAGTCTCCAACCCATTTGGTGCGTCCTTGGAGGAACAATGCCTAAGTCCAAACCCACTATCACCTTGACTTGGACTTCTTCCGTCTAGGCTCACTCCTAGGGAAGCCAAGGTGGGTAGACCCTACTTACTAAATAAGTTGATTAATGTGATCTAGGAGTTAATTTTGGTTAATTAAGTTGGGGAGACCTAACCTAAATGAAAATCAACAATGCAATGCAAAAGTTTAATGACAAGCAAACTTCTTTACCTACAAACTCAATTAAGACTAGTGCCTAAAGATGGGTAAATGGAGTCAACAAAACTATATAACAAAGATACAAAACAATGTTATGGACTAATTACAATGAATCAAGAATATACTTAAACCATTTATGAATGAAATCTACAAATGAAATACAACATGAACAAGTCTACAATGAAAGAAATAACTTGGATGTTTACACAATTATACAAAGGAATTAAAGAATACTTAGATCTAATATACCAAGAAACATGAGATATCCACGATCAAAGGTGTAACTCAAAATAACTTGCAAGCAACTTGCCCAAAGAGAGATAGTGCGCAACTTAGGAAGTAGATAGCCTGAAGGTAAATGCGCCCAACTTGAAAGTAAAGTTAATAGGAAAGTACAAGTGGTTGTAAAGTAAAGTGCATGAAAATGTAAATGCCTCGAAAGTAAACTTGCTCAACTTGAATAAAAATAACTGAAAATGAAAGCACAAGTGTTGTGAAAGTGTTGTAGGTAAATTTTAGAAGGATTCTAAAGTCTCTCTTTAGTTTGGGGGATTAAGGTATGAAGATGCAAGCCTAGAGTATGTGTCTACCCCTAAACTCTCATCGCTTTGACCAAAAAGATTGTTGGATGCTCAAGGAGGAGGACAAGCAAGGTCCTTCCCTAGCTCCACAGGTCAACCCGGAATGCTTGGGTGCTCAAGCAGGGAGGACACTGAGTGTCGTGAAGCCAGGTCCCCCGACTTCCACCCCCTGTAGCTTCCATAAGTCACCCTTTTTTATGGTGAAAGTTGTACCAGTTTGGATGCATAGTTACTAGATATGATTACTTTCCCAAATTAAAAGTTATTCAAGTTGTTAGCAAATTATACAAATTATACAAGATATATAAGCTATACAAATTATACAAGTCTTACGATATTGCATGGATTGGCTAAGCCAAATCACTTTGCAAGGTGTAGGCAAAATAAATCAAAGAAAAAATAAAATGACTTCAAAGTAAAGTGATTGCACCTAGCCACACAACCTTGCCTTAAGGACAAGTGGGGCAAAAGAATGAAAAACAAAAAATTAATTTATCTAGCCTTATGATAGTGCATGGGTTGGATAAGCCAAACGACTTTGCAAGGTGTAAGCAATTAAATTATTAACAAAACCAGAAAATTACTTTTATTGAAGAAGGCAATCCCAAGAAACTCTCTTGGGCTACTTACAAAGCTTGGAAAATGTGAGAGAAAGAGAGGGTTTTGAAACCCCATCTTGGGAGGCTCTTTTGGGTTGTTTTGAGGAACGAAATGGGCAGCACCTCCCCTTGTTCTGGCGATAACCTGCAAAAAAAACAAGCTAATGCTTGCTGGAAATGCAACAAAAAGACTTGAAAATGCTTGGAAATTTTTGTTAGTATAAAACAGAAATTTGTATGTAAAAATCTCAACAGTAAATGCATATTTTTATGCTAAAATCATAACAGAAAATGCCTCAAATCAATAGAGAAAGATGAAGAAAAGGAACAGAAAATTTTAGAGGCTAATGATGGCCCAACAAGTGGTTTTCCAGATCTGAAATCTACTTGTTTAAGCACTTTGGTGACCTGCAAATAGTGCCAAGCTTGCTACAAAAACAGTGAAGAGGTGAGTAGATCTAATAAACAAGTAAAATACTTTAGTAGTTCTATTAAAACCACTTCACTAAAACAAATAGAAATACTTCTACTTATTTAACCAAGCAAAATACTTTGCTTTAGATCTCTTAATCTAGACTAAGCAACAAGAAAACACAAGAATAATACAATATCACCTCATTAAAAATAGCATAGCATCAAGAAGACTCCCAATGCCAAGATTGTGTTCCTCCAAAGCTTCCTTCATTCATAAAAAATCTGCATGCAAATACTTGCAGCAAAACTAGAAGAAATGGGAAAGAGAGAGAAGTGGGAGAGATTTGGGCATAGTGGTGTTGCTCTGAGAATAGATGTGAAATGAGGAGGGGGTAGGCTTTGTTTTATACTTGGGAGAGGAAAGAGACCCCTCTTGGATGAGCTCCAAGTGTCACGCATCCAAGAGAAATAGACAAAGTCAAGGAAGAGTCACTTTTGTTGATTTTTCAATAAGCAAGGTTTAAGCATGAAGTTCATTCCTTTTTAGCATTTAACTTAAACCATAAGCAATTATGTTGCAACAACCAAGATCACAAGAAGAAACACCATGCACAAGAACACAAGAAGTATACTGGGAAACCCTTCTCAACAAGGGAAGAAAACCCAGCCAAATCCTTTGTTATATTATTCAAGAGAAAGACCTTCACCTTTGCTATTTCCTTTAACATTTTAGTCAAGAGCACAACCTTTGCAAACACCTTTATGTTGAATCTGTATTTCTAGTACACCTGTTACCATTTTCCCTAGAGCTAGGAGAGCTCTATAATGAATGTGAGCAAGTCTTCTATGCCATAGCTCACTCAAGCTGATAATGTCATTTAGCAGGGCCTGAACTGGTTTGATGGTTAATCTGTACAAGTTGTTTTCTCGGACACCAATTACCTTGGCAGAATTTATATGAGAGTCTTCGTGCCATGCAATAACTCTTCCTTCTGAGAAAGTAACCTTGTAGCCTT
Source organism: Picea sitchensis (assembly GCA_010110895.2). Classification (NCBI taxonomy): domain Eukaryota; kingdom Viridiplantae; phylum Streptophyta; class Pinopsida; order Pinales; family Pinaceae; genus Picea; species Picea sitchensis. Next base: position 12,302 of record SNQJ01S0057448.1, read on the forward strand.
TGTCTTCCAAGGCAGAAATAGAGACAAGGTTCCTCTTCATTCCGGGTACATATAGTACTTATTTTAATTGAAGCTGCATAACTGAATCTAGTTGAAAGGTAGTAGTTCCAACCCCGCTCAAATTATATCTGGCATCATCTCCAAGGACGATGTGTAGATGTGTCTCTTTCTCAACAAAATGTGTTAGGTGATCTCTAAGACCAATCATGTTCCTGCAGGCACCACTATCAATTAACCAAGTATTGTCATTGGTAGGGACCATACCTAATAGTGCTGAGATGTTGATGTCTTCATCTCCTTGAGGTCTTGTCTTCCTAGAACTGAGTTTGCTTGAACCATCAAGCTTGTCTCCCATCATGATTTTGCTCATTTTAATTTTGGATTCTTCACAAACCGTTGTCAACTAGGCTAGAAAACCTAACGGCTGGACTAGGCTAGCACTTTTAGGTTTTTTTGGACTTATGACTGCCAACAATAAGCCTTTGAAGGATATGATAGCACTGGTAAGCTAAATAGCTCCTTCAAGGAGTTGTAGAAACGCAATTCTGAAATTTTTTGCAGAAATTAGCAAAACCCCAGAAACCCTAGGGCCAAAAAGTTAAAATTCTCAGAATCGCAGTTTGAGACTTGTTGGAGGTGCGTTGAAGGAGGCCGTACACACCTATGCTCTTTTTAGCCCCAACGTCCAAGTGCCAAGTGTTGAAAACTAACAGAAGGGTAGGTCGTACGGATTTTCTGGGAACCCTAGGAGGGTCGTACGGTTTCTGCAGGAGAGAGAAGATGGTTGAAAGTTGTTTGTGCTATGGGTTCTTCAAGACCTATGCTCTGATACCATGTTGATTTTTCAATAATCAAGGTTTAAGCATGAAGTTCATTCCTTTTTAGATTTTAACTTAAACCATAAACAATTATGTTGCAGCAACCAAGATCACAAGAAAAAACACCATGCACAAGAACACAAAAAGTATCCTTGGAAACCCTTCTCAACAAGGGAAGAAAACCCAGCCAAATCCTTTGCTATATTCTTCAAGAGAAAGACCTTCACCACCAAGATAACCCAACACACAAGAGGGTGCTTGCAAACCCTAGAAGACTAGCACCCAAGAGAGGTGCGCACTTTTGCCAAGAAGATGTACTTGCTGAAATTTCCAAACTCACTCAAAAGATATGATTCCTCAATGGGGAATTTACCTTACTTATATTAGACTTGACCTGTCAACAGAAGTGTCTATTGGCACAACAGGGTCGACCTCTATATCTCACAATATAATTAATATTAACCAGATTAATTATATTTTACATGAATTATCAATTACATTAAGGTGGGGCCGACCTGTACCCTTTACATTACAATTAGGGTTACAGGCAAGTTTGACTCTTGAACAATATAGCAAGGTATCTCATACACCCACTAGTGCTCAGCCACTAGGGGCTCATCCATAGGGATGTCTATATCTCTATCTCACTATGTCTCACAGTAGAACCACACTCACTAGTGCTCAGCCACTAGGATCACGTTCACCTGTGCTCGTCCACACGCGCGTCCACTCAACAGATCTTCTTTCTCACTACATTACACACGAGTCATCTGGATTTCATCATCTCAACTCTTTGGTAAGAGGAGGCTAATACATCGTCTTCATTTCTGTCTCATAACGATGCACCCAGCTCATGGGAATTCACATGTTCACCTTGTGCTCAGCCATAGGCACGTCCAACTCAGCAGATCTCCTTTCTCACTATGTTAAACAGGAGAATCATCTGGAGTTCTTCTCAACTCTCTATAAGGAGGAGGCCATCTCTACGTTCCAACTCTGTCTCAGATAGGAACCACACACCCCTCTCAGGGGCTTTCTCTCAGGTTTGTGTCCTGGAGAATGTCTCACATAGCTGCAATCATCAACAACTTTTAGGGTTTTAGTAGTGAATTAGGGTTTAAGGGGTGAGAGGGAAAGGGGGAAAACACCTTTTCCTATGGTCAAACATGAGGTTAGACACCAAGGGGGGCGAAATTAGGGTTTAGGTAGTTTTTTCACTTAAACTTTTTATTTCCCATGTGTCACTTTTAGCTAGGGAACGACACTTTAAGTTGTTGGCTAAGCAAGGGGGGGTTCTTTAAGTGGAAAATTACTTTTCCAACTTAGGAAAAAGGTTAGGAAACCTTTCCCACTCTTTCTCATAACTTTACTCCCTTTTTACAATTTTTGGCATTTTTACTTAGCCAAATTAAAGCAATTAATTGTTGACTCTAGACTGACTTGGACTCCTCATGGACAAATACCTAGCAAGACTTTGTCCAAATGAGTTGAAACTTGGTCCAAGGGTGTAGGGGGTCTCATGCCATTTCTTTTGAGTACCCATACCCCTATCAAAATCTCCTAGGACCAATTTTTTACATTTTTACATTAAATTTAATTAAAATTACCTTTAACTAGGTAATTTTAATAAATTAAAAAAAAAACTACCTAGACTCGACAAAGATCTGCAAGACTTTAGGAGATGTATAGCATGGTCATTTACAATATTCCTAGAGCATAGTCACCCATTGGGCTCGATCATTGGAACGCCTTTCACCACTTTGGAGGATTATTGTGAGTGAAAAACTCAAGGCTAATTAAAATGGTTGGTTAGGCCAAATTAATTACCTGAGGATAAAAAACACTCAATGAAAGGACTTCCCTAATGATAAAGTCCTAAGAAACTAACCTAAAATATGATCCATGCCTTCTCAAAACCCCAGGTCACTGAGGACGTCTCCCCTGGGCCTTACCTCCCTAAACAGAAAGAGCTATCCCATTGAGGTGACAGTGGTGGGATAGTCTCAGTTTCGTCAGTTTGCTCGTCTTCCATATGTCTTTTACCTTACTACAAATTGTGCGATAACATTTTGGCGCCGTTGTCGAGGAACACTGAGTCAATTCTCCTCAAGACAACACTTTTCAGTAAGGCTTGCCTCTAGAGTCTCTATCTTACAAGCTTACCTGGCAACTCCACTTAGGGTGTTTTCCCTTATCCTTTGATAGTTTCAAGCAAATTATCTGGTGACTCCACTGATGACGAGACCAACTATAACTTCACAATGGATCCGGGAAACTACAAGCCTTTAGACATGAGTAAAATCTCGAGATAACCTAGACAAATGCCCCGGAAGTATGAAAAATAGCTCCCTAGATTCACTGGTAGTGATGGAGAAAGACCCGACTATCACATGAGTAATTTTTGGGCCTTCTTTCAGCTCCACCCTATCAGTGATGATGCTGAAAACTTGGTAATGAAACTCTTCTCTGCCACTCTGCATGGAAATGCTAGAAGATAGTATCGTAATCTTCCAGCCGCTAGCATCACATCTATGGACCAGTTAGAAGAAACCTTTCTCATGAGTTGGGGCATGAAATTGGAAGATATCCAATTATTACTTAAAGGACTCGAATACATAAGACAAACTATGGATGAGACTGTCAGAGCTTTCGAGGTTAGGTTTCAGATGTTGCTATACCAGATTCCTAAAAGCCATTGTCCTGAAGACAAGTATCTCTTGTATCTCTTTACCAATGCACTTCTGGGGCATTTGAGTTTCCTCAATAAAAAGGGTCCTAAAACACTCACAGAAGCTTATAACATGGCTATATAAATTGAGGCAAATATCTCCTTGTTCAAGAAAGGACATCCATTTACCCCAGATGCCTTTAGTTTGGAGAGATTAGTTTCCCTTGAGACCTTTACTGAAAATTCACAAGAAAGAAGGGAACAAGTTTTTAACCAGCAGAATGAAGACATGGTTGAGGAGTTGGAACCTAAGCAAAATGATGAAGTATCAACCTGTGCTCCTCTCTCTGACAAAGCCATCCACAAAACTTTCCCCCCTGCACAACAACAACGCGATGAGGTTAGTTTCTTTCCTTTCCAGGATGTTGATGATACCTTGTTCCATGATTCAGAGAGTGAAGGAGGAATGGAATCCCTGAAAGAAGTAGATTTTCCCTACTGTACAATTAAAGATGAAGAGGCAGTTCATGAAGATGAAACAATAACGCATGTTGAGGACACCCAAGTCCTCAAAGCTCTTGCATAAGAAGAAACAGTAAGTTACCCTCCTCCCCAAGATTTTGATGATGCTCTACTTTATGATGAGGGAGATAAAGAGGAGATAAATGAGTCCTCGAATGTTTCAAATCCTGTATGTTATGATACAAATAGTGACATGGTTGATAACATTGATGAGTGGTTGGTTATGATATGGATCCCATCTATGACATTGAGAGTCATTTCCAAGTGTTTCCTTTACAATTATCACAGCAGATTACTCTTGACCAGTGGCAACAAGGAGATGAGATTTTTACCCATACTTTTCAAACACTCAAGGATGACCTAGTACCTTGTTTTCCTGATGATTTTCAATCTTACCTTGAGGGTTTTGATGAGTACTCCTCTGAGCACTTGGATTCTTTCCATGAAGATGATTATCAACCACCTTTGTGCTCAGATCTTGATAAGAGTAAGGACCTTCTTTGCTTAAAGAAGGATCCTTGTGACAACTTTCCCCAGCCACCTCCGATTACTTTACTTTGTTGTGTCTCTAGAGGTGTAGTTGGGGAATATGTTTTTGATGTTGAGTTTCCTCGGGGGAAAACCCTAGAGTCCAAGGGTTGGTTGAATACTACAAGTTTAAGTCTGTCATCTCAATGTTTCAACTTTCCCTTTAGAATTTGCCGGTCATTTACTAGATCAGTGTCGATCCCTTCCCACGCTTCAGATTATGGGAACTTCCTAGGTAGCCAGCGTGCAGACCTTTTGAGTCAGTTTTCTGAGCCTTTGACTTTTCATGATCCCTTCTTGAAGTGGATTGAGCACTTTCCGTAGAGAATAACTTGGCATGATTTTATCCCTCCCACCCGCCTCCATGGGTTAGACCTTGTGATTTTCGATGATATGACATATTCTCTAACCCATGTTATTTTTGTGCTTAACTTATCATTGTTTTGGTTTATGATGAAGCACAAAGGCAGGTATTGTGGGATGTTGTTGGATAGGTTTCACTGGTCGTTTGACTACACCTAGCATCCAGCCAGCAGGTAAGTGCAGGTAAGTAGGTAGGCATTTTGCATTTATTGTATATACCATTGCATTGCATGCTAGAGTAGTTTGCTTTCACACTTGTACATATGATTGTTTTTGTTTCAGTTTTATATATATATGAACTGGGGTAATATCACCACCCCAAATGATTATTAATAGTCGCTACTGAGATTGAGTAGGTTACAGGTTATGCCAGAGATGTTGAGGTTCTCATGCGCTCTACGGTGAGCACATGTCCTCGAGATGGAGCCAGATGTTATCCCCCACTTTTAGGGATAACTAAGGAGATTATGTCTCGAGGCCCACAGGTCCTAGACATGGAGTACCAAGAGCCAGATCGACTTGAGCATGGCCCCGGAGGGCCCATCTTTTCTTCCTTTCAGCGCATCCACTTTGTCAGCAGCAGCAACATCCATCACCTTCAGCTTGGTCCTATATCAGAGATGGTTCTTGCTCCATGAGGTAATGAGTCTAGGTATCATGGTATGTGTCACTCTTATCCTCAAAACCTTTAAATATGTGCATTTAATTCCTTTTGTTTCTAACGGGTGCTTGGATCTTATACTTATCCACTTGACCATGTCTGAGGGGAATGACAGGATGCCCTAGCAAGCTTGTGCCCATAGGTTTTGAGTTGCCACTGTGGGGATTTCTTAAAAGTCATCGTCTGCTCCGGTCATACTTACCACTTTCCATCTTAATTCCCGCTCATCCATCCCATTACATTGGTCCTGGCATTGGGTTGGCCAATCATTTAAGGGTTGCACCTTGCCTTGTGGGAAGAAGGGGTTGTTATCGCACAGTTTGTAGGAGGGTTTTAGGTTAGCTTGAGTCAAGGCTTCAAACTGGCGTAACAGGAGCTTCCACACCCACTGTCAACTCGATGGGGAGCTCTTTCTATTTAGGATGGCTAGTCCAAGGGAGACGTCCCTAGTAATCTGGGTTTCTGAAAGGGCTAAAGGGATCAAGATAAGGATTCGTTTCACAGATTACTGCCAAGAAGGAGATAGTCAAAGAAGATATTCCACTGATAAGGGCACTTGTTTGCAAGACAAGACAAATAAAGCTAAAATGTGTTGCAGTGGTTAGTACTTCAAATATCAATGACTATCTTAAATACATATGAGCAATAATATATGTAATTATTGACGAAGTCAATGATTGCAAATAAAGCCTATATTAATGTCACTTCTTCAATAAATACACAAAGACATTTGCATTCAATGTATAAAATCACAACCTTGTATTATCACAATGAAATAAAGGTCACAAATCTGCTCATACATAAATATGTTTGCTGCGTCACAATGCAGAATTAGGGTGACGTCAGCCCTATTAATAGGTTAATTTTGAAAAGTAATGAGAAGAACGTTTTATCAATCAAGCATATAAATGTGATTATCAACTCAAACCCTATCAAAAGTTGGTGATAAAGGTCACAACGTTTCAGGCCAAGCAAAGATCAAAGAAGTATGACGTCACCTATAATGTTGTTGTTGTCACTATGACGTCAGTCCTAAGTTTAGGTTAGTTTGAGAGGCAAAGAGGTAAACGTTTTGCAATCTTAACCAATGAAAATATTCAATACCTCTATGGCTATCAAGGGGTGACCTAGCCGCAACTT
>SNQJ01S0057448.1:30692-43753 GCA_010110895.2 Picea sitchensis
TTATAATGATCAAAGATGACACATACCATGATACCTCGGACCAATTACCTCATGGAGCAAGAGCCTTTTCTGATGCAAGGCCAGGCCGGTAGTGATGGAGGCTGGTATTGCTGACAGGACAAGTCTGGCTGAGAAGAAGAAAACATGGGCCCTCAAGGGCCATGCTCAAGTTAATCTGCTCTCGTACTCCATGTCTGGGATCATGTGGGCCTCGAGACATGATCTCCTAGTTATCCCTAGATATCGGGGATAACAAGTACCTTGATCACATACAACTTCTAAACAAAATCTTGAAACAACTACTAACCTTCTAACCCTAGCATAGACTAACATTTACTAACCCTACTGCTGCCATTGTTTATTTATGCTATACTTATACCATTGCAGCATTTATATCTTTGCAAGCAATTGAATGATTAGCTAAGGCGTTCCTTCTTAATGTTGATATTGTCATTAGCATTTATTATGAAGTGATATATTGTAATCATTGCCATTGTACAACTTTGATTTGCTTCATCAATAATATTGTTTATCAATTGCTTTACATCAGAAGTCCATAATTATATGAAGTGTTAACCAAGCAAGTGATCTTGCATATGCATAGTTTCTTTGTTGCTTTGTCTCGGGCACGTACACTTCTGGTTACTTTTATCTTTATTGGTTGATTAGTCGGGACTTTCTGATCGGTGGTGACTTGTGAGGGGGAAATTATCACTTAGCCTTTAAGCCTTTTGCCTTCTCAAAACCCCAGGTCATCGGGGACATCTCCCCTGGGCCTTACCTCCCTAAACAGAAAGAGCTATCCCATTGAGGTGACAGTGGTGGGATAGTCTCAGTTTCGCCAGTTTGCCCGTCTTCCATTCGTCTTTTACCTTGACTACAAACTGTGTGATAACAGTAACAACCTATCCTAAAGGGAAACCAACTTACTAGGGCACCATGTGACCCTCCCGGGTTTGAACAAGGAAAAGAGCATAAAGTCAAGCAAGCATTATGAAATCCAGAAAGATTCAATGCAACATGTTTAAATGTTTTAAATATCGGAGCGATACATACCATGATACCTGGACTTATTACCTTATGGAGCAAGACTTATTTCCATTTCAAGACCAGGTCGATGTGATGGATACTGTTGTCGATGGTTTGTGGGCTCTGCTGCGGAAAAAAAGGGGGCCCTCCGAGGCCATACTTAAGTCGTTTGGCTCTCAGCACTCCATGTCTAGGATCTGTGGGCCTCGAGACATGATCTCCTTAGTTATCCCTAGGCTAGGTGATAATAGGAGTCAAGGATTTATTCCAAGCTTGTAATTGATGGAAGTGTTGAAGAGTACATGGACAAGGTTGTGGGATTATTTCAAGCGGAGGGAATTGACCATGATGTTACTCTTGCTTCAAGAATATCTCAAAAAGAGAGAGTTGACCTAGTTTAGGTTGTTTCAATTGTCAAAGKCTTTGAGGTGCATGGCAAGATACCCATGATTACAGCTTGTTGAGAGATCTACATGGGTCATTACCTATACCATGAGCTTGGTATTTCAGGGTCGATGGGATGTGTGCAATGGTCTATCATTGTGATTATGATATAAGTAATTCAGTTGTCTTAATCTTTTATGAAGATGTGATTATATTTGCAGGATGTCTAGGACATCTCATGATCTAGTGTCCAAAGATTTTGGCCCATGATATTAGGGATGATGGAGTTTGGCAAGTTGTTGTCAATCCAAAGTTATGTTCCTTCAAGTTCACTTGTGGTTAGTGTTGTTTGGAGGTTCGAGACATTGTGATACCATCTTGTGTTGTTGGATACAGTGATACTTCTCCATCTTACAAGATCTACATTTCGACATAGTGAAAGGCAATGGTGGGCACGGATGTGAAGTTTGATGAAGATGTGAAGTCTTCTAGTTCCCAAGGTTCTCCCTCGATGATTGAGGAGAATGAGGAGATTTGTTTTCCAAATATTGATTAAAAGACTCAAGATGAGTCAAATTAAAGGGTGGACAAGGTGAGATTAGGGATGGATATGGCCTCACCTTCCAATCCAACACACAAAAAATTGAGATGGCTTACATAGATATCACAAGAGGCATAGGGACAAGTAGGAGTGCCCAAAGCTTCAATGAGGATCGTTACCCCCTCTCACTTAGGGCTAACTAGAGGAGATCATTCTTCATGATCCACATTGCAGACAGTGATCCCATAGATGATGACCAACGTTCTCCATAGACAACAGCCCCTCAAATGCCTCTTCCTCATCATTGCTCAACTTATTCACTTAATCAGCAGGCTCATCTGATGATGGTGGTCCAACACTCATGAGGTACATTAGTCATTGTTTCAGACAAAGTGTTACATTTAATGCAGTGGGCATTTAGGTAAGGATGGTGGGTTGACGTCAGATAATGAATCATGATGCTTGGAAGTCATGCTTTTTGCCTTGTTTCACCTTAGTGGCCATCATATGTGTCCTAGTGAAGTGTTGTCACTCTTGGGGAAAAGAGGTACTACTGGGAGGCCTTGATAGGGATTACGTACCCATACCTCTTCATACTTAACACTTTCCATCTACATTCCTCCCCTTGTCCTATCTTTTGGGAATGGTTGTTACATGTATCCCAAAAAGGTCTGGACTTCATTCTCCTATGAGAAGAAGGGGCTTGAACCCGAGCTTGATGCAGTTGGTAAAAAGGAATGGAAAGAGCATGTTATAAATTCAAAATGCAAAAGAATAATGATCGGATATAAATGATAAATCAAAAGTCGAGTTAGATTGAGCTCTACCCACTCGCTATGAGGCCATCGCCCCAAGTCATCATGCACTGAATGCGTATCTAAAGAAAGGACTTAATTGAATCTCGATGTAATAAATGCATAAACCTAAAAAGGGGCTTGCATGCCATCATGACTCACATTGGAGGAGGGACATTCGACATCTTGGAGGAGGGCATTGAGCCTAGATGGCATGGGTACACTTGGCTGCTTGCATGGAGGCTTGTACATGACTTCGAGATGCTTAGGTTGAGGAGTGATCATGTAGGTGGGGTGGACTTGGAGGTACACATTGGTTAGAAGTGAGCATTGGAGCATTGGAGGCCTTTGGAAAAACATTAGACCTTTCTTGAGGAGCGCTCAACCTTGGACCCTTGCTCACTAAATGTGTAGGCCTTGGAGCTTGACATGTGTCACTTAGAGTTGGAATGCTTCACATGTGGTCCTCTCTATTATTTAGTCAGGTTTCTTGTAATGGACTAAGTCCACTTGTGACTATTAGCATCCATCACTTTTCATATGAATAAAGGGAGGAGAGAGTCCTTTGACATTATTCATTCTTGCTCACTCGTGTAATCACATACTTGTGTTAAAGATATGAGAGTTAGAGCAAACTAGTCTCTTTGTATTCTTTTTCATTTGCATTTGCTCTCTATCTTGAGTGTTAAGGTTCTTGAGGGAATTCAAGGGAAGACTAGGGTTAGGGTTTTGCCCTAGGAAGATAAGGGAAGTTATGGTTTGGAATAAACCATGGAGGAGCAAAGGGAGCACATGATCTAGTAGTTCTTGTGAGAAAAGAAGATAAAGGTTTCATAGCATTTGGAAACCCTAGTACTACTTGGAGTGCTTGATGTGAAGAAGATATGGGGAGAATATCTTGTACACTTGTGTGCTGCAACTAAAAGTGCCAAGGAAGACTTGTCAGTGTGTATACTAGCTTGTTGCGGATCTTTGATGGAGCAACCAGCTTTAGTTGGGAGTGATTCCTAACTAGGAGTTGGTAGCTAGGGTTTTCTATTTTGGTGGATGCCCTAACTAGGGTTTAGAGAACTTGACTTGTACCAGCTTGTATTGAGTAGTTGGTATGTACATGTACTTCATCTTATCTAAATATATAAAGTGTTCCAGCTGTCCAAACTTTGTGTACTTGCAGATTTGGATTCCAGCGTATGTTATCCTCATAATTGAGTTGATTTGAGCATTGGTTATGCATGTTGATTCGACACAACATTGAGCAGAATTTGTTAAATTATTTCTACAAGATAAAGGGGCAGATTTACAGCTGTAATAATCTGCTGTAATAAGTCATTTTCAGATCTGTAGTTTGCTTGAGAAGTGTGCCCTTAGCGCTGAAACATTTTGCATTGAAGTAGACTAGATTGACATTTATTTTCTTGGGCTGCCTTGTGAATTGGATCGAAGAGAAGTATTTGCTGCTGTAAATTAATATTTCGGATTTAGCCCCAAGGCTGAAAGTTCACAGGAAAAAGATCTGGAAAACCTCAAGGTTGAGCTAAAATTTATGGATTTGCAACAAAAGTAAATTTCTCGAAATTTCCATATGGTAGCAGAGCATTTCAGAGATTTCCACAAAATCAACATAAGTACCCACTGCAAACAAAACCCACATACCCAAGAAAACCACACAAACTCAAGAAAACAAGCTCAGAATCTTTACCAGAGGCATCTAAAAGAACCTCCTCTCCTCCTGGATGCACTTCCAGAAAGCTGGTCACATCAGCCCTGCCATCCCAGATCAAAATTCTTTTGCCATCAATACTATTAACAGGACCATAAAATAGAACAAAGCAGTCTACTTGAAATAACACTGATCCAATCTACAGCCCAGATCAAATGCTGTACACATACTAATGTTGAAAGGCACCCTGATCCTGGAATAATACATAAATCCTCAACAGGCAAAAGAAGAAAGATTTACCTTTCCATCTATGATAAATCAGCAATCAGCCTTGCTCATGTGGGTCGAAACCTGGTCCATGGTGAACACCTTCAGCTCTTCCATTGAAGGATGCCTTCTTCTCCTTACAAAGCAAGCTCTTTTGAACAGATTCAGCAACAAAGTAAAGCCGGAATGGAAGTTAGAATAGCTGCAAAATCATAAATCGGCCTCCATTGATTATGTAAAATATCCAAATACTCCCAAAATCAATACTCATTGGGCTCTACAGCATTGGATCCAAAACATGCTAAAAGAAATGAAAAAAACACCCTAATTAAAAATCATGCAAGCTGAACCAACCTTGTAAAAATCGACCTTCAAATCCCCTTGAGTCCTGTAAAATCCTCCCTCTATTTCGCCAACAAATTAGATGCTGTATATAAACCAACAAATCAGATCGTGCATGTATGACAACATATATTCAGTAAAAACACAAAACACACAGAAACCAGATGAAACCACCACCATGGAATATATATACTCAATATATATCCACTCCCTAAACACTGAAACAAAAATAATTTACAGAAAGTGAGAATAAAAATTATCCCCCGAAGTTCGTGTATTGGCACACAAAACTGTGATTTTTGTAGAAATTTCACCTACAAACTAGTTTTACCCTCGTAGGAAGTTCGTCAAACACTTAGCCAAACTCTGATTTCTGTCTCCAATAAAACTTCAACAGTAATGCATTTAAATCTAAAACATTCAACTGTATTTTATGAGCAGAAATACAAATGACTAAGAACTTTGCAGCGGAAATAAATGAACAAGTATCTAAACACACCTCTGACACATAGATATCTGGGCAATGCCCCTGGAAAAACCCCGAAGGGAAAACCAGTCAATGAGAGATTTATTATGAGCTCATGAAGAATAATAAATCAGTTTACAGCAGTACATTTTCATCCTATTATATCACTGTACTTATCTCAGATACAATGCCCAAACTCCTTGAAATCTGTGACAAAGCACCACCTTGATTTCTGTGCAGCAATAGACAGTCAGACTGTACAGCCTGTACAGCAGCCTTGAAAACAGTGTCCAGTTTCTGTACTTTCAGGTATGGACAGTACGGATTTTCCCTAGCATTAAAGTGCCTCAAAATCTGTGTAAAATCTGTCTTGAAATTTGTGCCAATATGCCTCAATTTCAGTGCCAAAGTACATTGTACGAACTGTCTTTTAATTGTTGTTCGGTCTGCATAAAACTCTGTGGTACAGAATGATTTAATGCTGAAACTTCTTGGTATTTCTACCACCAATATACCTTGGAATTTTAGCCCCTTCTTGTGGCTTCTTCTCTTCTCCTCTCCAAGCTCTTCTCTCTAAATCCCCTCATTGAATGGGCCTCTCACCCTCCTTAGATCTCCTTTTATAATTCTTTTAATGATTAAAACCCTAAACCTAGATCTCCAAAGAGATAGACGGTCAAGATTAGATCTTTCCCTCTTGAGATCAACGGTCGTGAGTTAATCTCTCGTTGAGACAACTTAAATCACTTAAGTCACTCAACTTTATAATAAAAGTCACTTTATCATTAAATACAAAAGTCACTTTAACTTTATAAAATATATAAGGTACTTTATAAAGTAATTATCTAGAGTGTCGCGGACACTTCCACATGCTAGACACCGCCAATGCAGAACTATCTCTCCAAGCTACCATTTTCAACAATTAAACAGAACATTGTTTGTAAAAAAAGTTATTTTTGAAAGATAATAAAATTATATCCTTAAAAATTTAAAGCAAAACAAAATATTATAGAAGTATAAAGCTATAATATATATAACGCTGGAGAATAAAAGATGAGAAACAAAGTAATAAAACCGCATACTCTGGCGGCCTACAAAGATAAATCAATGCTTTGCCCAGTTTTTGTGACCTTCGACACTTCACAATCAATTTGAGTGAAACCAAGGATATGATCTTCAATGCATCAAAGCATGCTATATCAGATTACCGTTTCTAATTCTGAAGGGAAGAGATCAAGATCACTACAGCTTTAGACATATCGGGGGTTCAGTTCACAGGACCCTATTTCACCAATGCAATAAGCCCTCCAGCCTCAACTATGTTAGCTTTTGGAGGTACTCCGAAAGTGTTTACACCATGTTTAGAGTGTTTCATGAGATTTGGGGTACATATGTATGATTGACCTGTCAATTTTCACATGCAACTATGTGACTAATTTCAGATCTGAAAATTGCTTCCTAGTGATCTATGTTAGGGACCTAACCTACCTAACCCCTCAAGTGGGTAGAATAATATATTTCCATGTAATAAAGGTCAATATTAATAAGGCAGAAATAAGTCAAATGTAAGAAGACCTAATAAAAGCTTCCGCTTCTAGAAGGATCTTCCTCTAGATTGTTCTTTTGGATAGATAGATTTATTATAAATAGGAATAGAGGGTATGAGAAGTTTTGTCGTGGATATTATTGTAATAGAGCTCTGCTCTGCTGGAGGTTTCCCCCTCGAAGAGGCATGTGAACATTGYTCTCAGTAATCAAAGTGCGCTTTCTAGTGTTATTCTAGTATTATTTTGGTATTATTGTGGTGTTGTTCTGGTTATATCATTGTTTATCTACCATTTCTAGCTAATTATTTATGTTCTGCATACTATTTTATATCTGGAATATTACAAGTGTATTAGAGCATCTTCCTCGGCAGAAAATTGTGGGTTAAATTTTTTCCAGGGTAGAGACGTATTCCGGTGTCTTTAAGCTACAGAGATCTGTCGTTACGCACATAAACCCGTGGTTGGGGATTCATACACGCGGGAAATACAAGTGGTACTTAAGCGCACATCTGTTGGCCACCCTTGTAACCCCTGTTGGTACCCTTTCGAGTGGTAGCGCATCAGATAGCACATGTATACAAATCGGCCTAGATCTCTTGAAGCCCTCCATAGATAAACCGATCGGTCGCCTGACTGTTATAGTGCCACAGAGAACAGCACTCGAGAAGATACTCTCTAGTACCCGGGTAGTCGGGTAGTACGGCTAAGGGTACAATCTAGCCTCCTTAGTTGGTGCCCTGAAATATTGGGTCGAGTATTATTGTTGGACCCCGCACATATATTAGAGAGCTATAGCACAGGGAAAACCCTTGTCTGTAGAACCCTTGAATACCCTAACCCTAGGGAAGGAAACAAAAATAGAACCAACAAGATCTATTGTCGTGCTTCAGTGTCTTCTGCATTCTGGTTGCGAAATTTCTTCTTGTTAAGCATTTGGGCATTTTGTCACTGCAGTATTCTTCAGGCCGGAATATTACTCCGCAGGAGAAAAGAAAAAAAATAGAGTATAGTGGTCCCACCGACACACTTATTTGGGACCTATTCCATTGGATTCCCCTTTTCTCTCTGATCACAGTCGTACCCTTCATTTTTAATCCTTTTTGTTTCAGTGGACCCGACCCCTTCCCAGTTTCCCTATTTTGTCACCTATTCCATTATATTTCCCTTCAAGCAGTGATCGTTGTGGTACCTATCACTTCTAAGTCCTTTTTTTGTGGTCCCACCCACCCAGTTTTTTCCTTACCCACACTTCCCCTCTCCAAATGGCCACCACTCGCAACCAAGAACTCCAAACTTCCATCAATCAAGCCCATGTCTCCATCGAACATCGAACATCTCATATGGATTCTACCCATTCCCACATTGACAAATTTGAGGACAAATTTAACAACATGGACGCCAACCTCACAACCCAATTGACCTTCCTCCAGTCTGTTGTCAATCAATTGTTGAACCACCCTATGGGTCCGTCCTCATCAGGCCAACCCAATGTTGTTGATTCCTCTCAATCTCCGCATTTTCACTCCAACTCCTTTCATTATGAACCACGTCTTCCCAGCGTAGAGGTCAATAAATTTGATGGCTCCGATCCTACAGGTTGGGTCACTAAAATGGAGCATTATTTTTCTCTGCATGGTATTACTGACGAGTTGGCCAAACTTCGCTATGTTGTCCTCTATCTAGATCTTGAACGCTAGCAATGGTGGCAATGGCGAAAAAATTCACGTCAGGGGTATATTGCTTGGACCCAGCTTGTCGCTGAGCTCTATGCCCACTTTGATACTGATACCCACTATCTCGGTTGTTTGACCAAGTTGAAACAATCAGGCACAGTGGAAGACTTCATCACTGCTTTTGAGCATATGGCCTTTCGAACAGAGGGCATGTCAGATGCGTTCTTCCGTGAATGCTTTATCAGTAGTCTCAAGGATGAAATCCAATTCCAAGTTCACATGGCCCGCCCTCCAACTTGGTTGGAAGCTACTCAATGTGCTAAAGAGGCCCAACAAGTTGTTTTTTCCCAAAACAAAAAAACCCCTTTTGTTCCTCGCCCTAGACCCACTAATCCTAACCCCCCTGTCACTCCCCTCAAGGTCCAGAAACTCACTAGGGATGAAATGGTTGAACGCCAACTGAAGGGTCTTTGTTATAATTGTGATGAAAAATATTTTCCTGGGCACAAGTGTAAGGAACAAAAACTATTTATGGCCATTTCCGAAGATGTTCCTGAAGAGGATGTGAGAGTTCCCCTTGTTGAAGAACCCTCCCTTCCCAAGGCCACCCGGGAGCCTGCTGACCCACCTGAAGTTGACCCACTTATTTCCTTGCATGCCCTCACTGGCTTCTCGGCCCCACAAACGCTCAAGCTCATTGGCTACATTAAGCACAGGAAGGTCATCATCCTTGTTGACAGTGGTAGCACCCACAATTTTATTCATTGTCGCATTGCCCAGGAAACCAATTGCTATATTCGTGTTGTCAGTAATTTTCAAATCATGATAGCCAATGGTGGGTCCATGAAATGTGGTGGGCGTTGTGAAAATGTTCGTCTTCAAATTGGACATTACCAACTGAAATCTCATATGTTGGACATTGACATGGGAGGCTGTGACATTGTGATAGGTGTTGAATGGCTACGCACTTTGGGTCCCATTCTTATGGATTTTAAGGAATTAACCATGCAATTCCAACAGGAAGGACAAAGGTATCAATTCCAAGGTCTCACAGCTGGTTCTCCTGAGATCATTAGTTCCCATCGTATGGAAAAGCTCCTCAAGAAAGGCCACTCCGGTATCATTGCTCAACTCCATTCTATTCAAGTCGTTGAGACACCCTTTGTGCATCCTGACCTCCAAGCTATCCTTTCCAAACATCAAGTTGTTTTTTCCACCCCTCAGGGACTTCCTCCTTCTTGTGGTGTTCATGATCATTCCATTCCCCTTGTTCCTGGCAGTCTTCCTCTCAATGTTCGCCCTTATCGTCACCCTTTTTCCCAAAAGAATGAAATTGAGAAAATAGTGCAGGAATTGCTCCAAGCGAGTGTTATCTGCCCCAGTACCAGCACTTATTCTTCCCCTGTGGTCATGGTACTTAAGAAAGAAGGTACTTGGCGCATGTGTCCCGACTTTTGTCCCCTCAATAAGCTCACCATCAAGCACAAGTTCCCCATTCCTGTCATTGATGATCTCTTGGATGAGCTGAGTTGTGCTCAGTACTTCACTAAACTTGATCTGCGTTTTGGCTACCACCAGATACGTATGCAAGAAGCTGACATACCCAAGACTGCCTTTCGAACTCATGAGGGTCGCTATGAGTTTTTGGTCATGCCCTTTGGCCTATGTAATGCCCCCTCCACCTTCCAAAGCCTCATGAATCATGTCTTCCGTCCTTTTCTCCATCCTTTTGTCTTAGTTTTCGTTGATGATATTCTCATCTAAGTAAAACTTGGCAATCTCATCTTTCCCATGTGGATCAAATTCTCCATCTACTCTCGTAGCACCAACTTTTCCTCAAACGCTCTAAATGTGCCTTTGGAGCCTCAGAAGTAGAGTACTTGGGTCATATTGTTGGAAAGGCTAGTGTCTAGGTGGATCCTAAAAAGATTGAAGCAATGCAGGATTGGACTCGCCCCAAGACTATCAAAAGCTTGCGTGGTTTTTTGGGTTTAACCGACTATTATCGCAAGTTTGTTCGAAATTATGGGAAGATTGTGGCCCCTCTCACTGCTCTCCTTAAAAAGAATTCTTTCACTTCGACTCTCGCAGCGGATTAGGCTTTTCAAGATTTGAAGGCAGCTATGTGTACTACTTTGGTCTTGGCCCTTCCTAATTTCACAAAAACCTTTGTCCTCGAATGTGATGCCTCAGGCAGAGGAATTGGAGTTGTCCTTATGCAAGAAGACAGACCTTTGGCCTTTACTAGAAAACAATTGTTCGAACATCATTTGGGCCAATCAATCTATGAAAAGGAAATGTTGGTTATTTTGCATGCAGTGGATCTCTAGCACCCTTATCTCCTAGGGCAACGCTTCCAAATTAAGACAGATCATCAAAGCCTCAAGTATTTTCTGGAGCAACGGCCTTCCTCCCCAAAGCAACAAAAATGGGTAACTAAGCTCTTTCGTTATGATTATGAGATCATTTACAAGAAAGGCAAAGCAAATGTGGTTGTTGACGCTCTTTCTCGAAAATATGAAGATGAAGGGTCCCTTTTTTCCCTCTCCTTCATTGTACCAGATTGGCTCCAAGTTGTGCGCCAAGAATGGCTACATGATCCTAAAATATCGCATATGATCCAACAATTGAAATCCAACTCTCTAGTTTCCCCAGGGTACTCTTGGCACAACGATGAACTTCACTACAAAGGCCGTTTGTATTTAAGTAAACAGTCACAACTTAAATCCACGGTGCTTTATGAGCTTCATGCTACTCCCACAGCTGGGCATTCAGGGTTTGCCAAAACCTATGACCGGGTCAAACGTTCTTTTTTCTGGGATGGTATGAAAAAGGACGTTCGCACTTTTGTAGCAAAATGTGATGTTTGTCAACGCAATAAAGGCGAAACCGTCAAACCTCCTGGCACACTCCCACTACTTTCGATTCCACCCGCTATTTGGAGGGACATCTCTATGGATTTTATTCTGGAATTACCTAAATCAGGAAATAAGTTCGTCATCATGGTGGTTGTGGATCGTCTTTCCAAGTATGTTCATTTCTGTACTCTTCAACACCCATTTACTGCATCAACTGTGGCTCAACTTTTCATGGATCATATCTTCAAGCTTCATGGCATGCCTCATTCTATTGTTTTTTATCAAGATCCAACTTTCACCAACAATTTTTGGCAAGAATTGTTCTGAATCCAGGGCACCCAATTGTATCTCAGCACCGCCTATCATCCCCGGACTGATGGTAAAACTAAAGTCATCAATAAGTGTTTGGAGACTTATTTGAGGTGTTTTTCCTCTTAAAGGAAAAATCAATGGGCTCAATGGTTACCATTAGTTGAATGGTGGTACAACACTTCTTACCATACAGCTACTCGCATGACTCCTTTTGAAGCAGTATATGGCCAAAAGCCACCTTCAGTTCTCTCTTACATGCCAGGTGTATCGAAGGTCCAGGCGGTTGACCAAACACTTACAGTTAGCGAGGCTATTCTTTGTACCCTCAAAGAGAATTTGGTCATAGCTCAGAATCGCATGAAGCAACAAGTCGATCACAGTCGCTCAGAACGGCAATTTGTTGAAGGAGACCAGGCATTTCTTCGACTGCAACCTTATAAGCAAACTTCACTCAAGGACGAACATTGGCAGAAACTGGCACCCAAATTTTATGGTCCTTATATAGTTCTCAAGCGCGTTGGATAGGTGGCCTATCAGTTAGCTTTACCCAATCATTCCAAGCTCCATCATGTTTTTCATGTCTCTTGCTTAAAGAAGGTGATTAGATCTAAGTGCCAAACTCAAACCAACCTTCCCAAGTTGGATGAAGAAGGATCCATCTGCTTCCAGCCACAAGCAGTTTTGGACTAGCGAGAGCGTCATCTTCGCCAAGGTACCATCAAGGAAGTGTTAGTTCAGTGGAAAGATACAACTCCAACAGATGCCACCTGGGAGCCCGCTAACATTCTGCAACAATTTCCTCATCTCAAGCCTTAAGGACAAGGTTGATTCTAAGGGAGAGGACATGTTAGGGACCTAACCTACCTAACTCCTCAAGTGGGTAGAATAATATATTTCCATGTAATAAAGGTCAATATTAATAAGGCAGGAATAAGTCAAATGTAAGAAGACCTAATAGAAGCTTCCACTTCTAGAAGGATCTTCCTCTAGATTGTTCTTTTGGATAGATAGATTTAGTATAAATAGGAATAGAGGGTATGAGAAGTTTTGTCTTGGATATTATTGCAATAGAGCTCTGCTCTGCTGGAGGTTGCCCCCTCGAAGAGGCAAGTGAACATTGCTCTCAGTAATCAAAGTGCTCTTTCTGGTGTTATTCTGGTATTATTTTGGTATTATTGTGGTGTTGTT
>SNQJ01S0057448.1:43763-61682 GCA_010110895.2 Picea sitchensis
CTACACCAAATGGATGTCAAGAGTGTGTTTTTGAATGGTGATCTTCGTGAAGACATTTATATGAAACAACCCCATGGTTTTATCATTGTTGAAACTTAAAGTTTGGTATGCAAATTAAACATTTATATGGTCTTAAGTAGGTCCCTAGTGTTGGCTCTTTCCATGCTTGTGTGCATCCTTCTTAACATTGTGGGGTTGAAAACCTAAGGTTCATCTAGAGTTGAAAAACAAAAACCCCAAGGCATCGACATATTAATCCTCAGCCAAATATTGAAGAATGTCTCACCCGAGATGCCATGAGAATCACATAGACCATATGGTCTTGTGTTGGTGATGAAGCATCAATTACAAAGGAATCCATTCGGGTTGACATTCATGCATTACATCGCATCAAGATTAAAATCTAACAATATGTAACAACAACACATACATTCACTTGACACATTATCAACACATCACAGAACATGAATAATTGCAACTTTTATTATCACATTCAACCAGTTATAGACATATATTAAGAAACTTATCAATTGAAAACAACAACGCCCTAGGCTATTATATATTCTCCCAACATTAAATTACATAGTGCCATGTGTTTTCTCTCGGACTATATAGATATTACAAACCCATACTCACAACCAAATACATTTAAAAAGATAGCCAAACTCTTATTGACACATGAGCAACCAACCAACTGACTGACTTGCCAACTAAGTAACCGACGAACCATTTCTCTCTTGCCATTGATCCCTTTTATTTCCTTCTTTGCTATGGTGCTCAGTCGCTTTCAGTTCTGATCCAGTCACTCTGCTGACTTCCAATCCCACACACTTCTTCCACTTGCATGCAGTCCATGTAGCCTCTTTGGAGTTGTAACAATCTTAACTACCTTGACATCCCATCTCTTTACTGATCCACGATCTCTCATGCTACCTAAAGTAATCATTTGAGAATATTTCCCAAATATTATTTTCTTGATTCTAGTGTGCATGTAGGGTCTTCTTAATTTCTAGTGTGCATCACAAAACTCGGACTGGCACGCATTGGAAAAAATAAGACTAGCACGCATTAGAAAAACTTGGATTGACACGCATGACTCATTTCATCCACTACATAGTTGTTGGAGTGCATGCACAACTTTTTTTGTGCACATGCGCACTCTTTACCCAAAACTTTGGGTACCAATGGGCCCCCACCACTATTACTTGGCTCGTCCTCGAGCCAATTTCCTCATGGAGTGATAGATGCGACAGATGAAACCATGTTTGGAGTTGTAACAATCTTAACTACCTTGCCATCCCATCTCCTTACTGATCCACGATCTCTCATGCTACCTAAAGTAATCATTTGAGAATATTTCCCAAATATTATTTTCTTGATTCCAGTGTGCATGTAGGGTCTTCTTAATTTCTAGTGTGCATCACAAAACTTGGACTGGCGTGCATTGGAAAAAATCAGACTAGCGCACATTAGAAAAACGTGGATTGACACGCATGACTCATGTCATCCACTACGTAGTTGTTGGAGTGCATGCACAACTTTGTTTGTGCACATGTGCACTCTTTACCTAAAAATTTGGGTACCAATGGCCCCCCACCAATATTATTTGGCTTTTACTCGAGCCAATTTCCTCATGGAGTGACAGATGTGACAGATGGAACCATGTTCATGATCTCCTAAAGGAACTCCTCAAATTGGTTATCAAAATCATTAAGGGTGTCATTAAGTTCTTGGGTAAGTTAAAAAACCTCATCTACATCAATCATTATAACTTGAGGAGTTGTCAAGTCCATTGTCTCCATCTTCTAGATCAAAGGGGCAATCACGATATGCACGTCTTTCAACTGAGTATAAAATATTAACTCCTTATCAACTGCATTAGTCGCTAGTTCTGAAATGATTTTCTTCTCATCTCAAGTGAAACTAATCTCCTTATTTTTGGACACGATGGTTGTCATCGCTACTTGGTCCACACCTGGAGGTAGAGAAGCCAAGCTACTCTTTTGTTGGGCAACCTCAACATCTGCCACACAGACTTTGTCATTAATAGAGCTCAACTCGAAGAGATTCTTCATATGGTTCCACAATGTGAAATTGTATTCAACCACTCCCAAGAAATCCTTCAAGTGGTTTTGGCTTTCCCAGGTGTTTTCTTTGGTAAAAACAATATTGTTTTGCAACTGTGTTTCCTATGGAGTTATATGTTGGAGTGATGAGCATAGGGTCGTAATATGTGACTCCAAATTTTGTAGATGGGTCTTGACATCTGATAGTTTGATATAGGGGGGATATCGCGACCTACTTCTAAGGTGTTCAATACCTATGCATATAAATTTGTGACCATCCCTAGGAGGTCATTGAATGATGTACTACTCTCAACATGTTGAACATTTGTGTTTGCATGGGAAACCACCTCTATGTCATATCATTGTTGTAAATCCTGGTGAGCCTGAACAAGTTGTTGATAACACACACACGTCTGATTGTGTGTGACAATTTCTACTTGTTTGTGTAGTTGTAGGTGTGCATGAGCTCGACCAAGCATTTGGTGTCAATCACCCAACTCTAAAAGTAGAGTAGTAATACACTCTTGCACCGTTGGATTTAGAATTGGTGATAAAGGGATCCTGGTATTGGCCATGTCCGTCGAAGTGAGTACTAAAGGGTCAAATGTGAGGACCCTCACGAGACTACTAGAGCTGGGAATGGAGGCCAATGGTCAAGGTGGAGTGTCCAGAGATGATGTTGCACCTACGAGTTGGTGACATAGATGGTCAACATTGTGGATAGCCTCTGACTATATTTTGTGTTGTAGTAGAAACTATATTTTAACAGTAGTGATCAGAGTCATGATCCCAGGAGCCATTTGTTCCAACCCCAGTTGGATAGGGGGAGTGTCCACATGAACGGTTGGATCGATCTATTGTCTTTTTTTGCTGGCGGGAGTGGATTGTGTTGACTGTTATGCATAGTGGACTAAGAGTGTTGTTGTTTGTTGATCGACATTCTCTTGTTCAGGACTGGAACCGATGTTGAGAGGATCTACAAATATAGAACTTGGGTCTTGATGCCATTTGGATGGTGCCTTGTCCTTGGATCCCCCTCCGGTGGGGACCATGCATTGTTCCCTTAGTCAGACAACCCTAACCTGATTTTGATCTTGGTTGCGCTTAGTATGCATTTTGAGAGTTTCCATGTCTTCATTTGGGACCAGTTGCAAATGTGTTGGCCACTCTACTCTACTCTATGTTAAATATCCTCTTCTGTGATATAGAAAGGAAGTAATGCCATTGAAGCCCATGGTCATGGGATAGATATATATCTTATGAAAATTTCATTCAAACACAAGGTAGTTGGCATACCTATTGCTGATACTACGTGGGATGCATGTTTGCGAGGCAGTCGCCTGGATAAGTTTCTAGTACCATTTCTAAAAGATTTTTTCATTAGACTCCTGAACAACAAGGTCATTGCTTTCATGCAATGGAAGGAATCAAGGAGATGTGAATGTTGGTCCACTCCCAGTAGCACATTCATAGCTAGGAGGGGGCCTCTAGAGAACCATATCAAGAAGAAACAAGATCCAACTGTAGTGGAAGTCCTTCCCAAAATTTTATGCATCCAAGCAGTCAATGAATTCATTGAGGATATATCAGGCCCAAGCAATTTGGACACCTGCTAGACATTGTTTAGTTGCTATGACGACACTGAGTGGACACTCCTCCTTCATACAATTATGCAATATTTTACAAGCGAGCGATTGGGTGGAAAACCGAGCTGGCCGAGTATTGATTTCAGAAATCACCACCCCATGTGTTCCCTGGTGCATGTTGTACTTTCCATACACATTGTTATGGGAAGAATCTTTATCTATCAATGTTTTTTCGGGTTCCTTTCCATGCATGGGTAAGCCTATAACTCATTGGATTGTTGTTGCATCAACTGGGTATTTCCCCCCCAGCCAAAGGTATCCACCCTGAAGGTGAGTAAGAAAGAAGAAAATGCAAATGGTAATCGACCTCCCATGGCCGAAGTGAGGAAAATCGACTAGGGATAGTATGTCATCTTGTCAAAGTGGTTTATCCCAATCTTGTGTGATTACCAGTTTTTGACCATCCACACTCCGAACCACCTTCACATAATTGTGAAATCCCAAGGCCATAAATTATACAGAATCTCTGATGTTGTAATTGATGAAGTAGACATCCTGATATTTCCCCGTCCGAGATCTTGTAAAGCTAACATTCGAGGTAATGGTGGCTCTAATATTTTTCGATCTTGGGCTACCCTCATTTTATGACAGGCCCGCGACCTGCTTGACGAATCCATTCAGACTATTCATGTCAAGTTTGTTGTGTTAGTGACAATATATGGATAACTGAACCCCGATGTCGAGTTGGACTCATTAACTATGACCTTGCTTGCTTTTGATTTCCTCTTTCGTTGTTATGTATCTTCGGAATCCTTTTTATAGACTAGAAATAGGAATGCATGTGTTTGAATGGGCACGTATAAGTTCAAGGGGAGGAAAGTTTCTATCTGAGAAAGGAGGTACAATAGTGGGAGGTACGCACCAATTCATTAATAAGTTGGAGTGCAGTATGACTCTCTTTGAACCCCACCGATACATTGATACCTATACCATTTTGTTGGCCCCTCCAACTGTTAAATGAAATGGAAAAAGTGCTTCAATATGTGGCCATTGTCGACATTCTAGATATCTGATCCACATTAGCCTTCCTCTTGTTCTCTCACATTCATGGTGCATGTCTATTCCTTTTTATTTTCAAACATGCATAATCTCTAGGTGAGATTATGGAATTTACCACCGAGTACCATCAAAACAGGCTATCCCCTTTGGAACAATACACTAGAGTTGTCAGTTTTTATTGCGTGAAAATATTGATGTCGCCTTACCTTGAATGTGCCATGGATGATTATGTACATGTGTGAGTCTTATTCTTTGGGGGTGTCATGCATTAGTCCTACACACCATGCATTGGTTCAATAAGTGTTAACTCATAGTGGTAACCCCTGGAAGGTTGCAATACATTTTCACATGGAATCGACCTCTCAGTTTCCATCAAGGAGGATCTACACTCATGCCAACTAGATCTCGTAGCATCTGTTGACTAACCATTGCTTCCTTACTTATGTGTAGCTTGTATGTTTTCTCAATGGAGTTGATGGGGAGTGAATGGGTGTGCGTTCTTTCTATTGACACATACTCACTAGTCATCTCCATGCTTCACACATGTGGATCATCTACTCGCCTTCTAGGGAATTGAGGAGCCAGAGGGACATAGTGAGTTTTTGGCAATGCACGCTAATCTTTAAAATATTGTATTTGGGTCTCGCACTTCTACTCGGCTACCCAACTCCTTTAACAAGAACACATGTACTGACAGATATACACCCCTAGCATGAAGCTTTCTCTTAGTTGATCCTCCACAACTACCCATTCTTGAATATGTTCTCGATGCGTAGCTCACCATTGGGCGAGTCCTATTAAAACTATATCAAGGGTGCATACCCAGTGGTGTTCGTGAATATGTTTCATCTAGGAAATAAATGCATCCACTAGATCCGACCCATCAAACTAGTAGGACATGAATTCCTCTTCGTGCACTTCAGTGGTAATGTGGGTGCATCTCCTTGTAGATATTTCATAAATATTATGTTTCCACCTCTCCATGGTGTCCTGTGAATCAGTGTCATATGAATTCACACTCCTCCAACTCGGTTCCCAATCAATTGTGGGATTGATGTAATATTCCACGCGCCCCATGATATTGTATATATATTCAATAATAGAGATCAGCACATCCTCATCTACCAACTCCTTGTATCTATCCTCTTCATTGGGATCTAATGGTGCGATCACACGTAGTGTTTGTCTTAAACGACATCTGTCGCTTTTTCAGATTCAACATTGCATTGTTGTCGAAGTCCCAATGAATGCCAAGTAGGGTCGGGTATGAATCATAATCGTCAATGATATCTATGACTTCAAAATCTTCTTTGGTCTTCACCCCCTCTATGTTCACTTCAACTTGCTCCAACAAGCCTATAAGGTAGATTTTGTACTGATTTTCCAACCGAAGTTGAATGGGTGACTAGACCAAATTCAATTTACTCATCAATTCCCATGACTTCTTCGACATGATGTTCACATCAGAACCCATATCCAACATGACCCCATCCATCTCATAACTTTTGAGTTCAATTGTCATCTTGAACTCTCTTCATGTGCACTTCTATTTGTTGACCTAGCACGCATTCTATTCTAGTAGGGGGGTTGTTAGATCTCTCTTTGTCCCTTCTTCCCCCGTGTAGGTTGTTAGCATATGTTTCAACTTCCGCGCAACATCAGGATCACTTAACAATCACAAACAACAACGAAAGAAGTTACTTGCTTGATCCTCAATCTTTGTTTGACGACCCAGGTCACACATTGCTTCTTCTCGCACCGTGTGCTTCAAATCTTCATGCACATGTTCCTTTATTTCCCTTTGTTCGACACATCATAACTTCTCTTATCTGCAAGCTTATTCTAGCAAAATTTGCATCATGCATTGTATTTCCTCGTTCACACGAGCTTCCTCCAAAGACCTTTTTATGGAGCGCTACAATTCTTCACGGGATCATTCCTCTTCTAATGGCTTATGTGTCGCTTGCCATACTTACTCATGGATCCAGGCCTCTTCAAGAAACCTTTACGTCACACACTGCAATTCTTCTTGCCCTCTTTCTTCATTTATGTCCCTCTGCACATCACACAAGAACTACTTCTGATGGACAACATCAAACTTAGGAGGGGGATTTGATGCCTTCCTTATATTCCCCTCTGACCTTTCACCATGCTCAAATTCCATTCCTATATTTTCTCTGCCTCGAGTTATCACCTGTATATCAACTTCATTATATTTTTTTTTGAATCTCGGGAGGCTCTGCAATCACCATGTTTCAATGTGTGTTCTTCTCTTCTTACTTATTCAATAAGTTGGGACAATCCTTTGTGACGTCCTTAAGTCTATAGTAGTACCCACATATTGCATGTAGTTTGGTACAAAATCTCGACACATGGCCTCTCTCTATAGTTAAAACATGTGGGGGGTTTACCTCCACCTCCTCCATATCCTCATCCTCGACCTCATCCATATCTGCCTATGGGACCTCCTTAGTATCCACCTCTCTTAGAATCACTACGATCACCACCCTTTTCTTCCTCTTAAACCCAGAACACATTGTGGGTATGGTATTGCATTAGCTAGAGTGACTAGAAGTTGTTCACATCATGCCCCATAGATTTGAAAAATTAAGAGAATGGAGTATGATGTGTCTTTTGATATTTCTCCAGTGTTGGGAAGTGAGGTGGTATATGTCCCCACTGTCTGCAAATATCGAACCATTCCATCTGGGGTCCAGTTGGAAATGGATTTAATGCACCCATTTCCATATAGTTTCCCAATGTAGGACACTCATCTCTAAGGTGCCCCTCTAACCAACACATTGTACAACATACGCACTTGGGCACCACTTTCTCCTTTTCCATATCTTGCAATTGCATCATCAAGTTGGAAAGATGAGACTATACCTATGCCAACCCGGTCAATGTCTCTCCTCCTCCTAGTGTGGCCTCCAGGCGCATCACAATCTCCACCGCTTCTATATGAGTAGTAACCTTTTGCTTGGTAAGTGAGACTCAAATATGGGGGAGAAACCCCACAATGAACCATTCTCTATGTTGCATGTCCTAGATATGGAATGTCAACCTATCTAATAAGATCTTGAACTGTTGGTCATAATCCCACACAGTTTCTCTCGGTTTATGCTTAATCTCATTAATATTTATAATGCATTGAGATTCTTACTTTGGCTTCTAGAATTCCTTAAGAAAATCTCTCTTGATATTTTCCAGGGACCTCATATGTCCCTCGAGTGCAGTGGTATTGTACTTCATATACCACGTCAAGGCTCTATCCCGAAACATGGTCTCTAGCTGCGTAATTTTTTGTGCTCCGTCTGTGATCCTCTTCATAGACCATATCGCCTCACATGTGAACCAATTTTGTTTTGCATCATCCTTACCCATCCCATGGAACATGGGTAATCTCAGGGTACTATCCTAATTCACCATCCTCAATATCAAACTGTGTCCTCCTAACCGACTATTGGGTGTTGAGGATCTTGGTACCGATACTCTTCTTGGAGAATTAGCATTGACTTTGTCTTCTTCTTCACTCATCACTTCTCTTCTTTCTTATCCTACTCCTGCTTCTACTCTAATCATTATGTTGCCTTTTGTTCTTTCTTCTTGGCTATAAATTTGCAAGTGGGGCTAACTCCACCTTCTTCTAACATTTCTTGTGAGGGAACCCAAATATTTTCCTACCTGCAACCATGCAATACCATCCACTATCGCTAATTTCTCTACCCCTCCTCTCGAGAGTCCTTCATATTCCTCTCCTACCTTTGTGCCTCTACTTCGTGCCTCATATTCCTATGAAGTTGTGACACTTTGCAATAACCAAGGGGTTTGGATTTTTTATTCTTGGCCCCTACTACCACTACTATCGGTATCTCCACTAGATATCCTACTCTCAATGTCGCGCCTCTTCGCCAACCTATCCTCATTTGTGCTCCGCTCTGGCATAATGCACTCTCTCGCACTTCCTCCTAGTGCGGTCTCCTTCCTCTTCATTATGGTTCTGACCCCTCGCCATGCACCCCTCACTATCTTCCCTCTACTTCTTTGTTTCACTCTCCTCCTTGAATCAACTCTTCTTGTGTACCTCTTGTCTCTCTCTCTCCTCTACCCTTCTGGGTCCATTCTATTCCTCACCCCATTTCAACAAATTTTGGATCCTCCTTAGCAGATCCATCTCCTCTCTCAGTTTTCCCATTTTTTCATCCTTCCCAACACTAGGGGAGTCTACTCAACCATCTGTCAGGATCCATGTGCATCAATCCTTTCTCTATGAAAAACATCTTTATCCAGAGTGGGATCTCTTCTAGCAACCTTCTTCGAGGACCTTCAAAAAATTTCCTTTCATCCTCATTGAAAGAGTTAGTATATTCGACAACAAACTAAATTATATAACCTTCCTTCACCCAAAAAAATAAAAAATCAATAGCTCGAGTCCACTTATTATCCAATGTATTAAACCTATCAATCACAATATGATCCCAAACCAATCGTTCTTGAGGCCTCAAAGCATTATTAGTAGATGTCCACCTCTTCAACTATTTATACAATAGACAAAGAAATTGAACAAAGAAAAGTTCATGCATATCAATGTAGATATACATGTTTTTTCATCACTCCACAATGGTATTTATATCTTGAAACTCATGATGAGAAAACTCATCTTCCTTTGCAATCAACCAATCTTGAATTTCCTCCTGAGATGGATACCACCTCATTCGCTTCTTTCATCATTCAATACAAAACCTTTAGGTCCCAGCGATGAAACCATTTGTTGGCTCTTTCCACGCTTGCACACATTCTTCTTAATACTAGGGGGTTGAATAGCTAGGGTTCATCCATAGATGACAAGCAAAAACCCCAAGGCGTCGACATATAAATTCTCATCCAAATACTGAAGAAGGTATCACCCGAGAAGCCATAAAATCACATATACCATATGGTCTTGTGTCGATGATGAAGGATTAATTACACATGAATCCATTCAAGTTTACATTCATACATTCCATTGCACCAAGATTAAAAAACAACATGTAACAATAACACATTCATTCAATTGACACATGAGCAACACATCATAAAACATGAATAAATGCATCTTTTATTATCTCATTCAACCAATTACAGACATACATTAAGCAACTCATCAATTGACAACAAAAATTGCATGCACTCTTATATATTCTCCCAACATTACATTACATAGCGCCATGCACTTTCTCTCAAACTCTGCAGATATTACAGACCCAAACTCACAACCAAATACATTACAAAAATAGAAAAACTCTTCTCAGCACATGAGCATCCAATGTTGAAAAGTCAACAAGAAACATGTGTCTAATTTACTTTTCCCTTAAATAAATTGGACAATAAATATTAATCTATTATCTCATAATTACTTGAAATAATTAACTGAAATGGAAAATCAGTTAACTATGGGAAATTCGAGTTNGGTAGGTTCGAGATGGATCTACAAGGTAAAGCAAGCTGCTGATGGGAGTGTGGAGAAATACAAGGCCAGGTTTGTGGCCCGAGGCTTCTCATAGATTGAGGGGATAGATTATGATGAGACCTTTGCACCTGTCGCAAGGTACTCTTCCATAAGATCCATCCTTGCACTTTCAGCGCAGATGGGTTGGCGCATTCATCAAATGGATGTAAAAACTGCGTTTCTCAACGAGATCATTGAGGAAGAAGTGTACATTGAACAACCAGAAGGTTTTGAGACCTTTGACAGGGAGTCACATGTGTGTAGACTCAAGAGAGCACTGTATGGGCTGAAGCAAGCACCCCGTGCCTGGTACACTCGGATAGACAGCTATTTCACTGGATTGGGCTTCACCAAAAGTGAAGCGCATGCAAACCTATACCAAATTGTGGTGGAGGGTAAGCTCTTAATCATTGTTCTTTATGTTGATGATTTAATACTAACTGGTGATGAGCAACTGATACACTCATGCAAGGATGACCTTCCAAAGGAGTTCGAGATGAAGGATTTGGGCCTTCTTCATTATTTCCTTGGATTGGAAATATGGCAGCGAGATGGTGAACTTTTTGTGTCTCAAGGCAAGTATGCAGGGGAGATACTGGGTAAGTTTCACATGGAGGGCTGCAAACCCATGGATACTCCTCTTCCAGGAAACTGGAGGAAAGAGGATGCTACTTTTGGAGAGGTAGTGGATGCTACTGTCTATTGACAGTTAGTGGGTTCGCTAATGTATTTAGTGAACACGAGATCGAACATTTGCTATGCGGTTAACCAGCTAAGTCAAGCAATGGTTAAGCCTACCAAACTCTTTTGGAAGGCAGGTAAGCATGTCCTGAGATATCTGAAGGACACATCTGAGTATGGATTATGGTACAGACAGAGGGATGAGGTGAAGTTGCATGGCTTCACGAATGCAGATTGGGCAGGCAACCCAACGGACAAAAAGAGCACATCAGGGGGGATCTTTAGTATCAGATCTACAACTGTTTCTTGGTACAATAGGAAACAAAGATCCGTGGCACTTAGTTCAACGAAAGTGGAATACACGACAGCGAGTCAAGCTGCATGTGAGGCTATCTGGATGAGAAAGATCTTGGTTGGTTTGTTTGGTTCTCATTTAGGTTCGACAGTGATTCATTGTGATAATCAGAGTTGCATTAAACTCTCGATTAATCCTGTGTTTCATGACAGATCTAAGCATATAGATATCCGGTATCATCATCTCAGAGATTGTGTGCAGCGGAAGATCATGTTGCTTCAATACATTCCTATGGAAGATCAGGATGCAGACATTCTGACGAAGGCGCTCACTAG
Source organism: Picea sitchensis (assembly GCA_010110895.2). Taxonomy (NCBI): domain Eukaryota; kingdom Viridiplantae; phylum Streptophyta; class Pinopsida; order Pinales; family Pinaceae; genus Picea; species Picea sitchensis. The sequence goes on from SNQJ01S0057448.1 coordinate 55,274, forward strand.
GAGCAAATTCGAATACCATAGAGACAGGATCGGGGTGAAGGATAATCCCTTTCTTGTTGAGAGGGAGTGTTGAAAAGTCAACAAGAAAGATGTGTCTAATTTAATTTTCCCTTAAATAAATTGGAAAATAAATATTAATCTATTATCTCATTTATAACTGAGTGAGTTGGAGTTGTGACAAAATTATAAGTGTAGTTATGTGAGTTGTGAAGTAGTTTAACTCAGTTAAGCGAGTTAAGTCCAATTGTACTAGTTGTAACTGAACTTACACTAGTGAGAGTTCAGTGAATTAATTATTCATTAATTCAAAATCAGTGAACTCACATGCAACTGAAGATTCGCCACGGTTAACTACATGCATGTCAGATCCAGTGGAGACCTAGTTGAGATAACAGGTGAAAGGGACAGTTTGGCTATCAATTGTGATTTTAGTGAAGTGCACTCATGCAATCACACATGCAGTGGATATGCTCATGAGCATGTGCAAACTAGGCAATTCGAATTCATTGTGAGAATTCTAATTGTAGGGATTGTGCAGAGGAGGCAGGCTATCTGGACATAGAAATTAGCACATGTATTTGCTGAGTTTTGTATGACAGTGTGAGACGATTGTATTGTACTGAGAGCTCTTGGATTAGAGTTTTGTATGAGATTGTTTCATGATCCATGATATACATAATATATGATAGTGTGGTTTTTAGCTTTACGCTTTCCTGGAAAAATTTCTGTGTTATGTGTTCTTGATATTTCACTTTGTGATCGTGGTTTATTTTCCGCAAGAATATTAGTAGAAGTGATTCTTTATTTAACAATGGTATATAATTGTTAGATCAGGAGAATCGCAGGAAATACTTAATTTGTATTGAAATTTCTACATCCCCTACATTGGTTTGGGCATTGGGTTTGCCAAGCTAGCAAAGGGTTGTACCTTACCTTGTGGGAAGAAGGGGCTAAAGGCCTAGAGGGTAAAAGTAGTTGGCAAAAGATAAAAGCCAAAAGAACAAAACCTTCAGATGCTTTTCCCAGGGATTCCCGAGAAAGCAATAAAAGGCTTCTCAGCAAGAAACAGAGGGACCCATAAAATTATAAAATCAAGACCTAGTTGGAGGATAAGGGGTCTCATCATGAGCCAGTCTATTAGGTCCATGGGCATGTAACGGTATGACACTACAATTCAGTTGGTCACCATGCTAGGGTAGTGGCTCTTGGTGGCATAGCCAAAAGAAAGGGGGTCTCATCACGAGCCAACCTTCTCATCTCTGTGAAATGCTTGTGAGTAACATTGTCACCATTGGTCACCATGCTAGGGCAGTGTTCCCTAACTAGTCTCTTGAAAGAAAAAACAATAAGATAAAATGATAAAAGGCATTGAATGGGCTTGGAAACATTTGCATCCATGACAAGGTGCAACTCACCCTCTTCAGAGGCACCCATAGGTAAGCCATACATTCCCATGTCATCACTGCATCCATTGCTCAAACATCCCTCACCACCTCATCCACTTACATGGCCTGGATTTGTCTTCACCTGGAAACATCCCATGTCCAATGAGAATTAGCCAAATAGGACCTCTTGACGTCCTCTCCAAACCTGGCTTGTCGAATAGCATGACGTCTTTGAGCACTTGTTTGGGAAACGGGAGTTTTATGAACATGTTTAAATAACTTGATTATTAGATGTGATTGACATTGCTATGATTCCTGTGACTTATGAGCCCATGGAGGGCATACTTGTTGTTGTAGGGCCACACCCGACGGATAGGTACACATGGGGAGATGTTTAGTTTGGACCTCCATAGGGCTAAAAGTCCACCAGATGGATGCTGAGACCCTAGCCAGGGGCAGAGACAGGACAGAGGCTTGCACCAGAGAGAGAAGAGGACGTTCCACCAGAGACAGCCTGACAGGCTTGGACCCAAGGGGTTCTTGCCCTCCTACTATGATGTTGGCCTTGAAAGGCCCATGACGCCAGCTCTGTGATCCTTGACGTCACCAACGTTTGATGGATACTTTGGAGGTAGTTATGTGCCAAGTGGCACATATGGTTTGATCTAGAGGCCTTGGGAGGCCTAACGTTTTGCTCTTGGAGGCCAATGTTTCACTAGAGAGGCCTAACGTGTGCCTAAAGGGGCATGATGTCACCTATTCTGCTTGATTTAGGGTTTAAATTTTCACTTTTATGTAAAAAGTGGATATTACATGTAAATTGGCCATGTTGGCCTTTTTGACCTAATTCTGGTCATTGTAACTGTATAAATAAGGGATTTTCCCTTGAATTATTTCATCATCTTTCACTCACACTTAAGTGAGGTCTGAAATTTGCACCCTAATTAGGGTTACTTGGCTGAAATTTAGTGCGCACTTCTTGAAGGAGGCTATTTTTGGAGTATTTTATCATTTTTCTTGGTGGAAGTGTTCAACTAGGCTATTTGCTAGATGATTCTTGGTGAATGGAAGTAAATTTTCTGCAATTCTTCTTCATTGAATGGTTATGGTTGTATTTATCTTGCATTTATTCTAAGATTATGAAATTGCTAGCTTAAAACCCTAGGAGGCTAAAGAACATGTTATTGTTCTTGCCTTAATAACTTTCACCCACTAGATTATTCTAGAAAACCGATTTTCTTGAAGCTTTTTGCTAAGGGCCTTGCCATTGCAACACCCTAGCACCTTTTGCTTCATTTAGTTGTCATCTATTCCATCTTTGAGCTAAAGAAGGAGGAAAACCGCTAGGGCCTAGGGTTACCTACTTCGTAGTGGCCATTTCCCCCCCAAGGTCTAGTGATTGAAGCCCTTGGGCTACCAACACTTCAATCATTAATCTTCTTGTCTCTAGCTCTTTCATTATCAATTTTTTCCTTCAAGATTGCCGCAAAAGAGACTCCATTTACCCTAAAAGCACTGATCTAAGCCTTGCACTTGAGTAATTGATAGAAGCCACCCACAAAATTATTACCTTAAGCTCTCTACTAACTATTCCTAACCTTAGAATAGACTAATCTACTAACCTATTTGCTGCTGTTACAAAAGTAAGCTACATCCATCTATTGCAGCATTAAAAGCACCTAAAAGCAATTGTAATGTTGATTTATACATTGCCTGGTTTGCTTTTGACAAATGCTAGTACTTTGCTATTGTTGAGTAATTATTCTCGGTGATTGTGAAGCCGTTTCAAGGCATTTATTGTGAAGCTACTATGTTATAAACATTGCTGTTATAAAAATCTGTTTGCTTCATCATATATCAACTATTGCTTTTATTGATAAAGTCCATGGTTTTCTGAAGTACTAACTGCAAGTTGTGTTTGCAAAAGATATCTTTTCTTGTTGCTTTGTTCTGGGAAGGTACATCTGAATACTTCATTACTTCATTGGTTAAACCATGGGACTTTTTGATCAGTGTGACTTGTGAGAGGGGATACTTTTATAAACACTTTAACCTTTGCCTTCTCAAACCCCCAGGTCATCGGGGACGTCTCCCCTGGGCCATCAACCCTAAATAGAAAGAGGTATCCTGTTGAGGTGACAACGATAGGATAACTTTCTGTTACGCCAATTTGCCTTTCCTTAAGCTTTTCCTTTGGAATAAGTACAAATTATGCGATAACCTTCCAGGATCAGAAATCAGGGACAATTATTCTTCTATGCCTGAGAAGAATAGTCCAGATAGACCATGGCTGATGTTTTACATTCTGAGGGCAGATGCTCTTCCTGATCTCACAGAGGTGAGTGGAAGAATGGCCCAGATGACTCAGTTTATATCATGATATTGTTTTATGTAGGTTGATATCAGATGATATGATTGTTATGGAGACTCTATGTCTCTGAACAATAGATGTATGCTACTGTGGTGGATGTGTTTCACTCGTTGTGACTATGTGTTGCTGATTAAGTAGCCGTGTGCTACTTGGTGTGGTTGTGTACCACTGGATAGTAATTGTGTACTTCAATGGATAGACGCAGTTGTGTTATATTGAATGACATTGTTCTGATTACCATGTAGACTATCAATAGTGCTGAAAATGATTATCAACTAGATGGATAATCAGTGTGCTGATGGACAGACATTCTCCAGACGAAAAATGGTCCAGGACATTTATTCTTCTAGGATGTATGTCTGGATTAGAAGAATAGTCCTTGTAGCCCATGGCATGGCTTCCAACATCTGTTGGAATAGTTATTCTTCTAGGACATATGTTCGGATTAGAAGAATGGTTCTTGTATCACTCTGTGGAGTGAGTGACTTATTCAACATCATGCCTGATTACTCAGATGGAGTATGGCCTCGAGAGATGATATTAACCTCCACGTGTAACCCTGACAAGAATATAATATTCCGGGAAGCAAGAAGAAACCCTAAAGCATTGGACATAACCCTAGAAGACAAGTCGACTAAAGGAAATATTTAATATTGAGTTTTTAGCCTCCAGAATGAGAAGTCGGCCCAGACAACTAAGGAGGAGCAGTATAAATACAGGATGCCAGAGCTCATTTGACACACACAGCTCCCAACTGCAGAAATTTAGTTGTGCCCAAGTTTGGAGAGTAGCTGCAGCTGTAACTACTACAACTTGTATTTTTGGTTTTAGTCTTGGACTCTCTCTTGGTTATGGTTTGGACTTTCTGCTTGGTATGCTAACTCTCGAGAGTGATACACTACCTTGATTGGCTATTAAGCCTAGGGTTTGCTTCCAGAATTATTTTCTGTCAAGGTTAAGGTGGTTGGGGGTGGCTTTGGCCTATGGTTGGGTTACAATATTGCTATATTGTCTATGGTTAAACGAGCACACCTATTATTTCTAACAACAAGTGTGCTCTTATCCTCACATCTCTTAACTCAAGATGATGATGAATGAGATGATATTAAAGGACTGTCTCCTTCCTATATCTCTATATATATGGGAGATAAAGGAGGCCAACAATACATGTGAGCTTAAACCATTATGAGCAACCTACAAATCCATAAGTAGTTTCACACATTTGGAACGCTTCACTCCAAGGGTACACATGTCAAACTCCAAGGTGAAGCCTTAGACAAGTAAGGCTCCAATGCAAGGGCACTCTATGTGATGTGTCGAATGCTCCTCCTCCAAGCCTCCAAAGATTCCAATGTTCCTCCGAAGCCATGTGCTCCAGTCTCCCTGCATGAACACTATCGCAACCCAAGCATCCCCAAGTCAACTCCATGCCTCCATGCAAGCATCCAAGCTACCGTATGCTTTCTAGTGCTCAACACCCTTCTTCTTAATGCCAAACGCTCTTCCAATGCAGGGCATTCTCCAAGCAAGTAACCTCCTCCATGTGGCTAGCATGTACAATGTCACCAAGCTGTATGAAGGTCTCCAATGCTCCAAGGATGAATGCGATGCAAGCATCCGATTGGGGTCAAACAACCATTGAGTAAGCCACCCCCAATGTGCAAATCCATCATGGACCATCTAAGTGCTATGTTGATTTTTGTAGCTTCGGTAGGTATTCTCACATGGCCCTAGGTGTTGGGCATGTGGGAATCGTCATGGACACCACATCACACTTTCGGTTTGGTGAAACCCCCTTGGATTTGAGTGGGGGTTTCATGGGTTTGGTGATGCGATTTGTGGGCTTGTGTTGGGGCTTCACACCCACAAGGAAAGCCTAACTTGATGTTGACTTGTGAAGGGGCTTCTATGTTGACCCCGAAGGATTGTATATAAAGAAGAGAGGTCATTGTGACATTACACATCAGGTAGAGTGTGTGAAGACATGATGGAGCTAGCATAAGTGAGTCAACACTTGTGCTAAGAGGATTGGTGATCTCAGCAAGGGTAAAGTCTGCAAGGTGACGAATCTGGTCTTGAAGAGAGAAGCGAAGAAGGTTGCACGTGTGGAGTGAATTTTTCGTGCAATACGCGGTTTGCAGGAGGACGAAGTGCGTATATACGCGGGTTGCAGAAGGATGAATCGCGTATAGGGTATACACGATTTGCAGTGGAGCAAACAACGTATGTCCGCAGGTTGCTAGTAAGGTGAATCGCGACGTATTTGGTTTTTTGGGTAGGTATAGATCCGTACAAGCTGACAGGTGACGTCAACAGGCCGTACAAGTGGTCTACAATAGATTTGTGGGCAGAGGAGATTTCCAAAATACTGTTGAGGTTTGGTTTTCTGATTTGTATAATCATTGGAGAACAAGGTTGTTCTCAGTTTTGGTGATTTTGGAGGACAAGGTTGTCCTCAGATTTTGGTGATATTGTATTGGTTGGGAGGGCTTGTTTTTCCCTTAGGATTTCTGATGATAACAAGATTATAGAACTGAAATTGTGTCTCATGTGTATTGATGATTCATCTATGATCTTTGTGTTTCCGTTGCATATGTTGTTCATTGATAACAACTAGGGTTTTATTGTTAGATTGTAATATTCCAGATATAAA
>SNQJ01S0057448.1:62334-97662 GCA_010110895.2 Picea sitchensis
CTATGAATCCATGAAGTATATATAAGTAATGATCATAGCCCCAAAAATGAATACACAATGGATCCATATCAGAATAGACCATAGCCATGATCAAATACATAATGGATCTATGTCTCAATATATAGCAGGAGGATAAATGGAACTAATGAAATGAGTAAACCGATCCTCCTCAAGTATCAATGTCATATATGTGAGTGGTATTGTCCTACAAAAATTGGGAAGCAACATAAAATAGGTGATACTACTACAAAACCTAGGTCTTCAAAAAAAAACTTGTTGAAGCTACGAGTATTCACCATGTGAATGAATGAACTCATGTTAAACATGCGACACATAGTTTGATTATTGGTCATTGATGTATACCATTAACAAACATGAGACAACCCACCGATAAAGATAATGGGCATCAAGGTACCTATTACTTTCTAACAAGTGTGAATAAATGAGTTGGCATCGAACACTTGTAGAATTTATCAATCAAGAGACATCATTGTATTCCCACTGTCAATAGTGATCCTGTCAATTGTGATGGATCTTGCTAATGGTGACTACAAGCCCCAAGGTACTATAAAGACTCTCTATCCCTATCCTAGAGAAAATGAGTTGAATTCAATGGGAAGAGATCCACTGGAAGGAGGGAATTAAGGCATCCCCCATCATCCAACATGAGGAAATAGAAGGAANAATGGTGACTACAAGCCCCAAGGTACTATAAAGACTCTCTATCCCTATCCTAGAGAAAATGAGTTGAATTCAATGGGAAGAGATCCACTGGAAGGAGGGAATTAAGGCATCCCCCATCATCCAACATGAGGAAATAGAAGGAACATGATTTTGAAGGTATCAGATGAAAAGATGGAAAGACACACCACTGAGTATGTCTATCACATGCACTAGATGGAATAACACATGAAAGAGGCCCCCTCGAGCAATGATCGATAATGAAAACCACTGACAAAGGGGAGGACTCCCACAAATGATGAAAATGGAATGCAAGGTACTCCACGAGTCCCAAAGTGTGAATAGAGGTCTTGACATAGAACACATGGGAATCCACTCAATCGACAACCATTGATGAAATGTAATCTACTAAGCACAAGGTAACCTATCAATGATGAAAATAGGCCTAGAGTGCTACTCTAGATCAAACTCTCAGAGCAATGAGTCGTAGTTGATAAGAGCTAATATGCCAACAAGAAGTCAATGAAAACCTTCCATACTAGCATGGGTATATGAAATAGATACTTGTTGATATTAAGAGTGAATTGACAACTGGGAAGGCCAACATGATAAGTCAGAATGTCAAGGAATGGAAAACAAAGGATAAAACTTCCCTTAAAAATAAGCACGACACAAAAGTGACTTGGGTAGCTGTAACATCCCCACTATAATCCACAGTTTAATTAATTCTTAATGTAGATATAATATGTTGTCACAAACAAGCGATGTAATATGTGAATTGTATTTTTGAATTTTAATAATAAAATGTGATGTCATATGCTAAGGGGACATGGACATAGATGGGGGTTGAATTAATTCACAAGATAGGGGAGAGTCTAAGAGGGGTCCAAGGGGGAATTATCCATATTTATTAATTCTACCCGCATTCTTGAATTTTATTATCATTATATATTAAACTCTATTTTCTAATTGAGTGTCCCCAAATCCAATCATTGAATGCATGTAAGAGGGTGGGTGTGAGAAGTTACATCCCATAGTTCTTGGAAGCCTTGGGTCTAAGTACAATCAACTTAGGGAAGTGTGTGACTCATGTTAGATTTTTATCTTGGGAGGTACTCTGCATGTTTGTCTTGTATGTGGAATAACCTTGTACCTACACTACTAGACACTTGACTTTGTAATGGATTTTTATAAAGTTGTACTAAAGTGGTTCTTTTATGTAAGTGATGTTTTTAATAAAGTGTACCTTCTAATATTAAAGTCACTTTATCTCATAAAGTGCACTTATGTTATAAAGTGAAAATATGCTTTAATATTTTAAGTGATTTATTTTGGAGGGAATGAATCATGTCCCTTGATCTTGTAAAAGAAAGATTAGATCTTGGCCATTAGATTTAGGGTTGGAAAAGGCGAAGGGTCACTTTTAGATTATAAGAGAATACCTAGGGTAGTGTGCAAGACAATGAGAAGGAGATTGAAAGATATTTTTCTGAGTTAGCTTGAAGAGGATATTTAGGGCAGCAGGTTCGGTGTTTTTCCCAAGATAAAGTGGGCACAAATCCCAAGGGTATTTGCAATGAGGAAGTGTTGTAGCTTACAACTGATAAACAGGTCGTACTTTACAGATCCGTATAGTTTGTACAACAAAGAGGACGGCGCAGATTTTGAGGCAACATTGTTGAACGCAAATCGAGGCAATTTTATGTTGGTGATTTGGGCAATTTCTAGTGTTGTCCATACAATTTTGGTGTGGCATGATTTCCAAGGTGTTGTTCAGTTGGGTCCTACAGGCCGTACAAATTCTTTGGCATGTTTTCCAAGACAACAAATTGTGAGGGTGGTTTTGGGTTCTTGTAAGTGGTTTTCTCTTGCTAGAAATTGTATATTTGTTGCTGATATTTAATCTCTTGAAGATGAATAATATATCTCTCATTGGGTTTCCCCACATTGGAGTTTTCCCTGGCATTGCCTAAATTTTTGTGTATTTCATGGTTGAGTGATTGTTGTTCATTGTGTTTATTCTGCTGTAAAAGTGCTTGGCAATGTGTTTTTCTTCTTATGGTATTTTATGAATGTGGTTAGACATTTTAGAGTTAATTTAAGGCAATTATCTATAGGTTGCTAAGTGTATGAAAAAATTATAAGCTTATTTTTTCATTAAATTTATACATGGTATCAAATCTTGGGCTCTAAGTGACAACGAGCAGTGATATTTTTTGGGAAAGGTTTGAAGGGGGGAAACCAGTTGGATTTTTTCTTTGTATAGTGACATAGAATATGGCTGCATGCATTATATTTGAGGATCGATTGGATGTCATTTCCAACTATTTGTAGTGGAAGGTCTAGATGTCAGTTGTTCTCAAGGAGAACAAGATTTGGAACTATGTCAGTTATGTTGTTGTGGCTCCCACAACATATCCTGTTGCTTTGTATTTACATGAGATAAAGGAGGCCAAAGCTTACGGGATCATTCTAGATGGTGTGAAGGACCCACTCATTCCACATATGTCTAAGAAGAAGACAACTTATGAGATGTGGGAATCTTTGAAGAATTTATTTGAGGCTAAGAATGCCAATCGAAAGATGGCCTTGAAAGATAAGTTCAGTGACTCGAAGATGGCTAAGGGTGAGGATGTTGCATCCTATCTTACCCATCTAGCCCAAGTTAAGGATGAGTTATCTACAGTGGGAAAGATCATCTTAGAAGCCGAGTTGGGGAGGATAGCCTTGAAAGGATTCACAAAGGAATGGGATATCTTTGTGATGTGTGTGGTGGTTCAAGAAAATTTTTCATATTGGAGCAGGTTGTGGGACGAATTCACTCAAGAGGAGATCTGGATGGGGTCTCATAGCAGTGAACAGAAGGAAGACATAGCTGAGGAGAATGTTTCTCTTCCTGCAAATGGAAATAAGAAAGGAAAGTCTGGGAGGGACTTGAGTAAAGTCAGATGTTATTGTTGTAACTAGTTGGGGCACCTTGTTTCTCAGTGTCCCGAGAAGAAGACGAAGAGGAAGGAACAAGAGGGGCCTGAGACAGATGCTACAACAACCATGGATGAATTTTCTTCCAAGTTTGATAAGGAATTTTCTTTGGTTACTCTAGTATCCAGTGTCGGTAGTGGAGGATTTGGGGGTGATATCAAATGTATTGTTGACAGTGTATCCTCTTATCACATGACAATAATTTGGCAATCATTCCTTATTATCACAAAGACAGGTCCTGACCGGCTGGTGGAGTGTAAGGGAGGTATGGCACGAGCTATATGTGGAGTTGGAAGGATTAGATTCTGACACAAGTATGGAGGATTCTTGGATCTTGATGGAGTTCTCTTTGTTCCAGGGTTGAGGGTTAACTTGATATTAGTCTCAGCCTCGGAGGATGTTCGATATTGTACATTGTTCAAGAGGGGAAATGTATTTATCTGTAGGGAGGGAGTGGACCTGGTGGAACCAAAACTGATTGGTGATTGGGTGGACAGGTTGTACATGTTGCAACGACAACCTTCAGGATATGATTCAGTGTAAGATGAGGAGCAGGAGGCTCCTGAGACTGCGGTGGGACCACGGATTCATTCTTTCATTCCGAGAGAAGAGAGGGAGTCTCTTCTGAGCACTGATAGGAGGCTCATTTGGTGTGATTGAATCGATGCTCAGGATGGAGTGGATTATCCTAGGAGCTCAGGGTTCAAAATAATTGTCAGGAGGATGTCTTTTGGTTCAATTTTTGTGCAGGTGTTGAGGATGGCTCCAGGTTCAAAGGGAGCTCCTACTGAGAACAATGTGATGGGACCAGATGATGGTGATGGCAGTGAGTACATTCCTCACTAAAAGGGAGTGTTATATTTTTAGCTTGGGAGGTACTCTGCATGTGTGTCTTGTATGCGGAGGTAACATTGTACCTACACTACTAAACACTTGAATTTGTAATGGGTTTTTATAAAGTTGTGATAAAGTGGTTCTTTTATGTAAGTGACTTTTTTAATAAAGTATACCTTCTAATATTAAAGATAATTTCTCTCATAAAGTGCACTTATGATATAAAGTGAAAATGTACTTTAATATTTTAAGTGATTTATTTTGGAGGGAATGAATCATGTCCCTTGATCTTGTAAAGGAAATATTAGATCTTGGCTATTAGATTTAGGGTTGGAGAACGTGAAGGGTCACTTTCAGATTATAAGAGAATACCTAGGTTAGTGTGCAAGACAATGAGAAAGAGATTGAAAGATATTTTTCTGAGTTAGCTTAAAGCAGAGATTTAGGGCAACAGGTTGGGCGCTTTTCCCAAGATAAAGTGGGCATAAATCCCAAGGATATTTGCGGTGAGGAAGTGTTGTAGCTTACAACATATAAACAGGTTGTACTGTACAGATCCGTACAGTTTTTACAATAGAGAAGGGGGCACATATTTCGAGGCAACATTGTTGCACGCAAATTGAGGTAGTTTTATGTTTGTGATTTAGGAAATTTTTGGTGTTGTCCATACATTTCCAGTGTGGCATGATTTTCGAGGTGTTGTTCAGCTGGGTCGTACAAGTTGTACAACTTATTTGACATGTTTTCCAAGACAACAAATTGTGAGGGTGGTTTTGGGTGCTTGTAAGTGGTTTTCTCTTGCTGGAAATTGTATTTATGTTGTTGATATTTAATCTCCTGAAGTTGAATAATATATCTCTCATTGGGTTTCCCCACATTGGGGTTTTCCCTGGCATTGCCTAAATTTCTTTGTATTTCATGGTTGAGTGATTGTTGTTCATTTTGTTTATTCCGCTACAAAAGTGCTTGGCAATGTGTGTTTTTGCTTATGGTATTTTTTGAATGTGGTTAGACATTTCAGAGGTCACTTAATAAATTTATCTCTAAGTTGCTAAGTGTATGACATAATTTTTATAAGCTGATTTTGTCATTAAATTTCTACAAATCAAACAATTAAACCAAAGGAAATTCGTATGGGAAGCAACAACATTTTTAGATAATCAATGTTTTTGCATGAGAAACAAGTAGAGAGAAAGAAAGAGAGCTTGGAGTTGGAGCATCCATGGAGGGAAAATTCTAGGTCATGCTAGAGAATTTTTTGAGCATATTTGAAGTTGAAGACTGCAGAGCCAGGTTGTCAAGCCTGAAGAGTGAACTCCTGTGGGATTTGCACTAAAACAACAAGTGTTTGTTGTTGTTTGTTGGTAGTTTTTCCTAGCATTGAATTCCCTTGAGTTCCCAACTGAGAGATTCCTGGTTACCTATGCCATAAAGACTTTGATAAATGAATGGAATGCATGAGGGACTAAGAATAGTGAAGGGATACATTCCTTGGGTTGGGCAGGTCAACTAGAGGAAGAGAGTTGGTGGAAAAATCGATATAATTGTAGGATAATATTAATGGGTTGTGGGATTTATTAGTTGTGGGTGGAAAATGAGATACCACCCTCTTTTGTGGATTTCTAACCTAGATTGAGGGTGACTTGTTGTTGAGATTTGGAACAACGAGTGTATGGTTGGGTGGAACATCTGTCCCAAGCAACTAGTTGCAAAACTAGATTAAAAGACAAGTGTTTTATCTTGTTGTTGTGTTATATTATGTCTTTAATTGTTGTGTTTTACTCTGAGTATGAGAATGCATTTATATATTGTTGTAATGGAGTTTATTAGCTTCATTTCATGTCTATTTTAAAATTTTGTAGATGCATTTAATTAATGGTAACAAACAATAGATACATTTGGTTGTAATTCATAGTTGAAAGCTACAGGAAAATTAATTAGATAACGAAGATTTTAATTTATGAGTTTTTTGGGACCGTGATGTTCCTCAAATGGGATAAGGGGTGTTACAATAGAATTGACTCAATAATGAACAATGATATAATTTTGCGACACAAGAGGCATACAAAAAATCTCCATTGTGACTGGAAGAGTAACTAGTCGAAGGAGAAAAGACTCAATAAACAAAGTTCAACTTCCTAAATCCATACTAGAAAACCAATTTGTTGAGACAATGACTCAAAACTAGTGCTTTGTTCAAGGGCAACATGACTCAAAATCGCTTCAATTATAAATGGAGAAATCGACTCTTTCCCTCCCTACTTTTTGCCATATTTCATTTTTTTGTCTTTTTCATATTATGGAATCCTGAAAAGGAATAAAACAATGCTAGAATACAATGGAGGAAACAAGTGTTGTTGGGGAAGAAAACTAGTTCCAAGCACGAAGAACATTCTTAAGCAATATGAAAGCAAGAAGTGCAAGATATGGACACTCTTGGGTGTGTCTCCTCTAGGGATATAAGGTTTTGGGTTACAAAGGCAAGTGGATTAAAAGAATCTGTGTAGTAAACAACAAAAAGAAAATTGAAACAAGCATTAGGCTCAAACGCACAAGAAACAACATTCGATGTGATCAATGCAACTCAAAACATAAATGTGGGAGCCCCATGGGTATTGGATATAATAATATATATGAGAATTCATGTGGCTTCAACATAAATTCATAGCAGGACTAAGAGGGCTCTTGGGCCTATGAAAATACTTCATCATGAGTGCCAAAATACAATCAAGGTTCTAACTAGGGCACCCATGAATGATAGGCTCTACCATGTGAATTTCAACACTTCTAAAGGCAAAAGAAGGCTTCATGTCATAAATTAGTGGGATCGATCCTAAGGAAAAATGAACCAAGAAATTGATAATGAAAAATGCAAGGAGAGAAAATCTAACCTATATGCCAATTTTGAGATCATTACCTGTCAGAAAGGATTGATATGATAAAAAAAATAGTAAAGAAAATGTCTTCAAATTCTTGTATATATTACCAATAACACTGATCCAAAGGTTAATAAATCCAATATATAAACCTCTAATAACAAATTGTTCTCTGAATACAAAATATGAAAACGAAAAACCTTAAAAGTACAATATGATACAAAACATGGCAAAACCTTATGGCTTATACATAGTGTTTCTTCAGCTAGAGCCCATTACTAGGCTCAGGCCAAGGGTTTCATTGGTAGTTAACCTGTAAAGTCTCTAATTTGGGAATAAATAATAATATACGATGCATGTCTTCCCATAGTCTACCATTCATAGTCATGGCTTCAAGGATAGCCTCTTTTGAACACAATTCAATATCTAAGAAATTATGTGAATTGGGAGGATTGACAACCCAAATGGGTGAAGTAAAATGACTATATTACATACAACGATGGATATTTTTATTAGATATAACCTAATCTATCAGTAAAGACTCACAAGTACTGGGGGATGAGGACCCACAAATATTGAGATCATACTCAAGAGGAAAATTAATATCACTAGAACCAATAGGGGCAAGCAAGGGCTCTTGTACCTCCATTGGATACATCACTTGATCATTTGTCGAGAGCTTGCCTTGAGAAGGAAAACATGACTATAAAGGATCCTTCTTAGAAGCAATTGAAAACCAAAGATATAATTCCATATAATTCACTCGTGGTGGCGTAGATTCCACTCGAATACTAGGAATGCACAAAGGGGTATCCTAAGATAAATTCAAATTAGGATGGAGATTATCATATGGAATCTAATCAATGGTGAAAATGATTTCATTATGAGGAAAATGCATCACTTGAAAGAGCATAGACACCATAGCATCCATAGAATATACATAATCACACCCAATAAGTATATTTAAGTCTAAAGGGCCTTGCACCACTATCATATTGACTAGGATAGTCTTCCCACCTAATGTGTTAGGCAGCTGAAGAAGAATCCCCAAATATTCACTAGGTATTCTATCAAAATACAATAGTTCACTAGTAGCTGACACAAGCTTGGGAGAACCCAATTCTTGCCAAGATCAAGAGGATAAAATTATTGTAAAGGCTCTTTTGTTTACAATACATCAATAAATGTTTTTTCAGTTAAATTCAAGCATTATTTGGAAAGGTGAAAAAGAAGGAAGGAGAGGCTCAACAAGATCATTCCAATCAAAGAAAACCATCCTATGACATTGAGGGAGTATGCTTGAAATCAATGGAATTCCCCCTTGTTCAGAAGGTAATGAACTGGAAATGATAAAGTTATGGTCAATAGACACGTCACTACCAAAAAGAAGAGTGAGATCGACCAAATATTGCAACGACTCGACCACTTTGGTAGACTTGTCATTCTCCAAGAGAAGAGTGGGATAAACTGAATATTACATCAGCTTGACCACTTCATCAACCATTGGTTGAATAATTTCCTAGACAACATGGTCATTAGACACATCGCCCTCCAAAAGATGAGTGGGATCGACCGAAGATTGCATCGGCTTGACCACTTCATTAACCAGTGGTTGAATAGGTTGCTAGTAAATCGAAGGTGACTCGGGATCATAAGAGCCTCTAGATAGGGACCACACTATTTGTACCTATGGAATAGTAGGGCACTAATGAGTAAGGTGATATTCCTTGCAAATTTTACAAGAGAACTTAGGTTTGCATTCTAGTCTTCTAGATTTCTGAGCAGTATCATCCTCCAACATGACTTGCATTGGTTGGTAGCTTTCCCATAGTATGAATCACAATGGATAGTTTCTTCCCCCCAACCTGAATTGCATCAGCTGGTTTCTTAGATCTAGTATGACTTGAAGGGATTGGAATATTTCCCATAGCATGACTTGCATCGGTTGGTTGCTTTCTCCCAACATAACACATAGTGGTTGGTTTCTTATTTCTAGAATGGATTGCAATGATTAGCTTCATGCTCCCATCATGACTTGCAGTGGTTGGTTTCTTCCCCCCAACATGACTTGTAGCAGTTGGTTTCATAGCTCTAATATGAATGGTAGTGACTAGATTGTTCCCCCCAAAATGACTTGCAGTGGATGGTTGCTTGCTCCCAACATGACATGCAGTGGCTAGTTGATTATCGCTAGCATGAATTGCAATGACTAGATTCTCACTCCCAACATGAATTGCAATGACATGTTGCTTTCCCCTAACATGACTTGTAATATTTGGTTTCTTAGCTCCAATATGACTGGCGGTGACTAGACAATTTCCCCCAGCATGAATTGCAACATATGGTTTCTTTCTCCTAGCATGACATGCAGTGGTTGGTTGTTTATCACCGGTATGACTTGCGGTGACTAGCTTCTCGCTCCTAGCATGACTTGCAGTGGTTGGTTGCTTATCTCCACTATGACTTGTAGTGACTGGAAACTTTCCCCTAACATGAATTGCAGAGGCTAGTTTCTTACTCCCAGAATGAATTGCAGTGGTTGGTTGCATGTCTCCAACATGACTTGCAATGGTTAGTGACTTTTCCCTTTGTTTCTTCTCTTCTTATTATTATTCCTCTTTCTATTCCTTTTAGACTTTTGTTTACTAGTAACTATACTTTCACTAGATGAGGCAGAAGGAGGAGGAGTATATTTAATTGATGAAGAAGGTAAATGATCAACATCAATTTGGTGCCCTTGACATAAGGTGATTACCTGAGAAGCATCAGGAGCATTTGGATCATTCATATTTTTCCACAACCAAACTGGTAGTTCCATAGTCAATCCAGGAATGTTCAAAGTGGCCATTAAGAGGGCACCAAAATTTCCAAATAAAGGAAAATCACAAGAATCCCCATGGGAAGGGGTCCCTTGGTTGGTATCCTCAATAACTTTATCCATAAAGGTCTTATGCATAGGTTCCTCCCTTGCAATATTTTCCATGCCTGATGAAGTCTCACACATTGGCTCTGATGAACCAATGGTATTAAGCTCATTCCTTATAGGAGGAAACTCCACTATTTCAAGTGAAATACCACGAGTCCTTATAGATTGACATAGTGGTTGCTCAGACACCTTGAATCAACAATTCAAAAGCGGTGATAGAGACACAATAAGACCAACTACACAAAGAAACACACAACTACAAAAGAACTAGAAGAAATCAATAGACACAAACTACTTTCCCAAATCTCAGCTCAAGTATATTAGGTCCTAAGTCTAAAGCAGTGAAAATTTGATCAAAGGACCCTTTAGAGATTGATACAGATTGATTATGTCTCAATATTGATGAAAGAAGGAGTGAGAAATTGTTAATGTGATGTACACATAATATCTCTTCCTTGTGCAAGTACCCATGCGAACATGGGGCACCCTCTAGGGGTATTGAAACAGTGATGTAACATCTACCTCAAGAACCATAGGCACTTCCCACCCACAATAACCCATGTGGAAACCTAGGAGAAACAACTAAGGCTACCAATTCACAATCAATGACTAGGTGGAATAGTCGTGGGTCAGGACCGTACTTAAGGGGCAGGGTATCAAAGACCGAATCTTCCAAAAGAACCAACACCCAGAGGGCCAATGGTACTCAGGAAACCCTAGGATACACAACAATCCATGGATTCCAAGACAATCAAGAGAGGGGATATCTATTTCACTTATCCTAACATGACATCGTGCTTAAATACCGTATTAGAGGAGCTTTCCCGGAAATTTCCTATGCAACTATTGGATTTATCACTCTTCAATCAACTCTAATTTGCAGTTTGATGGCCTTGGAGAGTTTACTCTCCAACCTATTCCAAAGCCCTAATACCTAGAGTATTGTGTGTTTTCCTTGAAAAATAAAGGTCTAGTTCTTTTTAAGTTACACATTCATTTTAGTTGTATGTTGTTTACTCAAAGGGTATGGAAGCACAACTAATGTTGTTTTTGAGACTCTTGCAAAAATAAACTTATAAGAACACTGGAAAATAAAAATTCACACTTATCCTTCAATGCATTCATTTTCAAGCAAGCATGAAGCATGAACAAATTCCAATGCAAACTACAAACCCTAAAATACATTTTTTTTTAAAGTATGCAAACATAACTAAGACTTACTTTGCAAGAAGACTAACTACTTCACACAAACCAAAACCTAAATGTCATTAACGTGCAAAACTTCTAAATGCAAAAAGGTAAGAAAAGACAAATGCTTATACTAAGACATTTTTCTTTTTAAATAATGAATGCAGAACAACAAACCAAAAAGAAAGAGACCTACAAGGAAGCAACATATCCTTTCTTTTTGCTATTAAAGCAAGAAATAAACCAAATTGATAAAGAAACCTAAATAAGGAAATCTTTCTCTTTTTTCTTGCAAAACAAGAAGGCAGCAAGGAAGATAAATGAACCTAGGTAAATAATCTTTGATTTTCAGTTACAAATGCAAACAATAGTGAAAAGACCAAGAAACCTAAGGCATAATAGTTCACTTTAAATTTTACAATAAGGAAAACAGAGGATGAGAGATTTTGTAGAATGTATACAAGCCACAGTGTCAAAGACAACTCCATAGAGAGTGTCTCTTTCTTTGTACTCGAAATTGAAGAAAAAAGAGTAGAGTGGCCTCACTTTCTAGCTGGGTTTTCTCTCGTATTGGATGTCTCAGGTCATATCTTATGTTTATTGTGGATGGTGTGTGTGTATTTATTTTTGTTCTCTATTTTTTTCATTTCAACTATTTCATAAATTTTAAGCAATAAACCAGTAATTAAACAATACAAGATCTAAAGGAAATTAACCTTCAAAGTAAAGATTTTGATATTTTATTAGATTTGTTGTGATGAACTCTCCAGTGAAATATCCACAGTAGTTTACATATCATATTTGTATCAAAGCATGTTTCCTTGGGGTATTTGTGGAAAGTTGCAAGATCTAAGAATCGATTTAAGAAGAAATTCATAGAACCCTAGACATGGTCAACGAGTTTGTTCATAACAAGCCTTGAGATCTAGTAGAGAAGATATTTTCGAGACTATAAGAGCAAGTCACTGACATATCTCACAATATGTCCCTCCTCATGGTTGCTTTGGAAAGAAAACTCGGACCATTTGAAGAAGTTGGAGGCTCAAACTCAAAGATCGGATCAGATCAAATGGGAAACCAGGGGATAGCGAAGACTCAGAAAAGGAGTCGCAGAAAGAACCTAAGAAAGAGCAGTCGAGTTCCAGTACCATAAACAATCCATAGTATTTATTGAATATGGAAGAAAAAGTGGACATAAAGCCATACCAAGGTGAGTTTGATGCATTAAAACTAAATCATTGGTTACAAAAACTAGAATTTTATTTCAACGTTCACCATATAGATGAAGAATGAAATATATCATTTGCCAGACTGAAGTTAGAGGACAATGTTTTAAGTTAAATTTCTTTAAACTACATCCATAATTGAACCCAAAGAACTGCAAGAAGGAGGCAAATAACAATAATCTTCTATCCATGGATTTGAGCAATCAAGTTGAAAGCATCTTTGATGTAGATGAGAAGATTGTCTACAAATCAGTGCAAAAAGAGGTGAATATGAGTAGCCTTCATCACCAGGAAGAGAAGTAGATGACCAAGCTCTTCCACATAAAGATTTAGGTCAAGAATACCAAGATAGATGCTTTGTTCGACTCTGGTTCACTGGTTAATCTCATAGCAATGAATTTGGTCAAAAAGATTGGATTGGAGGTTCACGATCACCCTAGCACTTATCCATTGGGTTGGGAAAACAAGGATGTAGAGATCGATGTTACCAAACAATGAAAGATTAAATTTGTTGTAAGTGTCGATTTTATTGATGAAGTGGAGTTGGACATAGTACCCCTTGATGTATGTAGAGTAGTGTTTGGAAGCCCCTACATGTATATGAGGGATGAAATCTTCATGCAAATATCCAACCAATATTGATTGATCAAGGATGATAATTCCTACATCATCAACGCGCATAAAGGAAAGTAAAATATCTCACTGGTAAGTGACAACCAAGCCAAGAAATTGATTAGTTCCAGTAAGAAATGCGTTTTACTTTTCTTAAGATAAAATAAAACTGAGGATGGGTCGATAAGAGTAAAGGAATCCTTGGAGGGGTGTACTAAAGAGAAGAACCATCAATTGGAGGAGTTGTTATAGGAATACATCAGAGTGTTCTAGGAGACTAAAAGGTTACCACCCAAGAGGGAAGTGGAGCACGAAATACAATTATTTCCAGACTCTCCATTGTCGAATATTGATCTATATAGGTAGTTTGTTCTAGAAGCAAATGAAGTGAAGAAGCAGCTGCAGTAGTTGTTGGAGCAGGGTGTGATTCGACCAAGCACATCACCTTGTAGGTCACCTATCATAATTGTACCAAAGAAGGATGGGACTTGGTGAATGTTTATCGACTACATAGCATTGAACAAGATTACACTGAAAAATTGGTACCCTTTGCCTAGGATCAATGATTTGTTAGATTAGTTTCAACACACAAAATATTTCACCAAGTTGGATCTCAAATTTGGATACCACCAGGTACGCATCAAGGAATAAGACACTTGGAATAATGCCTTCAAAACAAGGTAAGGTTTGTATGATTGGTTGGTCATGTCATTTGGTTTATGTAATGCACCAAACACATTTATTAGACTAATGGGTGATGTAATACAACCATATCTAGATTCATTTGTTATAGTCTATTTGGATGACATATTGGTTTACACTACTACATGGGAGGATCAAATGTCACATCTCATGCAAGTGTTAGAGACTTTGAAGAAGCACCAGTTTTTGGAAAACCTCAATAAATGTGAGTTTTCTCAACAATATTTGGTGTATTTGGGGTATGTGGTCGATGGAGGGGAACTCAAGATAGATCACACAAATATGGAGGTCATCATGAAATGGATAGTTCCTACAAATGTCATTGAATTTAGGATTTTTGTTGAGGCATAACAATACTTGCAGAAGTTCATAGGTTCATTTTGAGCAGTAGTTGCACAATTCCACACCATAACAACGAGTGGGAAGAGTTTCCAATGGGGGAAGAATCAACAAAAGGATTTCAATGAGATGAAAATAAATATTAGTCTCTCATTACCAAACTTTAAAAATCCCTTCAAAGTGGAGACACATGCAAGCAGGTATGCCATGGGAGCAATTTTGATGCAAGGATGAAGGTCTATATGTTATTATTCTAAAATATTTCATGGGGCAGTTCTCAACTACCCTAGTTCCTATGACAAGGAACTTTGTGTCTTGGTTCAAGATGTCAAGAACTGGAAACACTATCTGATGGGAAAGGAGACCATCACCCACACAGATAATAAACCACTACAGTATTTGCAGGCCCAGAGTAATCGACAACAAACCAAACATTGCAAGTGGATGTGATTTTTATAACAATTTCATCTAGTCATTAGATATAAGAAGGGAAACACAAGCAAGTTGGCATGCATGCTTTCAAGACCACCCACATCCAGGATTACAACTTTGGGAAGTTTTTTGCACATGGATCCTTTTACCCATGATTCATACAAAGAGGGATACACAAAAGATGAGGACTTCAAGGATGTGTTTCAATAGCCACATGGGCAAAATCATATAGAAGAAGGTGATGGCAAGGCTGACTATAATTTCTAGAATGGTTTACTTTACAAACTCGGCAAGCTCTATGTCCCTAAAGGTGAACAATTGAAAATTATCAGAGAGGCTCATACCTCCAAGGTTGTAGGAAATTTTGGTGTTGGGAAGACAATTGCCAACTTACAAAGGTATGTGTGTTGTCCTATAATGCAAGAAGATGTAGCATGGTATATTAGAGGATGTATGTTTTGTTGTACCTGTACCCACTCGACCTTGTGGGAGGTTTACCAATGAATAGGAAGGGACATGGCTATCTATTTTTGGTAGTTGATAGGTTCAATGAGATGTGCATTCTCATTCCTTGTAAAAAGACCATCAAAGGATAGGAAGCAACAAAAATGTTCTTTGAACAAGTTTGGGTGCACTTTGGGATACCAAGGAACATCATCTTAGACATGGATACAAGATTTGTCAATACATTTTGGACTACATTGTGGGAGAATATGGACACTAATTTGAAGAGGTCTACAACATTCCATCCATAGACAGATGGGAAAACATAAGTCGTCAACAAGAATTTTGTGAAACTTTTGAGGTGTTAAAATTAGAAGCATCTGAATAATTGGGATGAAAATATGGTCTACATACGACACTCTTATAATAGAGAAGTCCACACTTCTACTAGTAAGTCACCTTTTGAATCTTTCTTTGGGTATTTTCCACCTTCTCCCTTATATGTTGTATATGGAAAACAAGGAGTGAGGGAGGACCTCACAAGAGATGCATTGCGAGAAGAAAATTTTGTTGAGAAAATTAGGTTGATCTATTTGAAAGTACATGAGACGTTGAAGAAGTCACGGGAAAAATACAAGCCATACATGATCAACATAGAATCGAGAAGTAATTCAAAGTGGGATATAGAGTACAACTACAACTGAACAAGGAAAGACTAGAAGGTCTTGGTAAGAATATCAAGGCTCTGTGGTATGGACCTTTCGATATATTAGAGAAGGTGTGAGATAACGCCTACATACTCAACCTACCCCCATACATGCGCATTTACTTAGTAGTGAATGTGGAGAATCTCAAACTCTATGAGCCTTTCATGTTGGATCAGGTGGAGGATAAGGTCCTACCTTCCATATATGACTTAGCACTAGATGCTCTGGCAAAGTTGGCAGAGGAAACAATTTTGTAGAAGTGGTCCAAAACTACAAGATAGAGGAAGCATGACCTTTGGTATATTGGGTTGAAAGGACAACTTCCAAGAAAAGCAAAGTGGTCCTCTAGGGAGAAGGTAGAAAAAAAAAATCCTCACCTCATTCAGTAGATATTTTTGGGACCAAAAGCCTCCCTAAATGGGGAGATATGATCCAGATTGGATCATTGTATTATTTTTCATCTATCTTGATACTTTCAAAGTGGAAAAAATTTGAGGAATTACCTTGCAAGGCCATTTTAGTGTTAGGTCCTAGTTTGGAAAATTAGGGTCTCGAACCTTCCAGATCCATTTTGAGGAATCAAACAAAATTTTTGGGGGTCACAAATTTCCTAGCAACAACTTATACCCTGTGACGTTATTCTACACATTAAGACCTTTCCAATGGTGCAAACATTGCATCAATCAACACTCGTATGCAAAAGTTATGACTCTCACAAATTGACCTACCATGTTGACCACCATGGTATGAGAGGATGCCACATCAACCCTCATTACTCATGCATATGGGGCTAGTCATGTATGGACTTTCAACCAGATTCTATAAGGTCCAAAAACTTAGCACAATTGAGGGTTGAGGAAGTCAAAACCATGCCCCTAGATGGCTATCTGGTTATGTTATATACTCGTCCACTAGGAGGAGAGGGGGTTTCATTCCTTAGCATTGTATTTTGTTCCATAGTTGAGAAGAGCACCTAAGAGTGGTATTGTCAGAGTAAAATAGAGAAGGAGAGATTTTGCGGAATCCATACAGGTCACAGTGTCGAAGGTAACTCCATAGAGAGTGCCTCTTTCTTTGTACTTTCAATTGAAGAAAAAAGAGCATAGAAATCTCACCTTCTAGTTGGGTTTTCTCCCGTATTGGGTTTCTGAGGTCATATCTTGTGTTTATTTTGGATGGTGTGCATGTATTTATTTATGTTATATATTTTTAACATTTTGGTTGTTTCATAAATTTTAAATAGAAAACCTGTAATTAAAAAATCTAAGATCTAACGGAAATTAACCTTCACAATAAAGATTTCAGTATTTTATTGGATTTTTTGTGATGAACTATCCAATGGAATATCCACGACACTTTACAGATCACTTGAAATTGAGTCTCTTCCTAAGAAGATCCCTTTTCTTCTTCTGTCCTTGACTAGTGTTGCAACATTCAACATGTTTGCATCAATAACACACTTTGCACTTCATATACTAGTTAGGGACCCGACCAATTTACATGGGTCACATTTGATTAGCTTAAAGGAGGAGAAGAAACATGCCAAATATATGATTTTTGATGAGATCATTTTTATACCAGAAAAATATGTTAACACAAATTCATGCTCAACTTCATAAAGCTTTCCCTGAAAATTCATATGTTCATTTTCGAGGGATGTCAATTATATTGATCAATGATTTCAAACAACTTCCTTGAGTTATGGACAAACTTGTATATTATGTGAAGGTCTTGTGAGAGAAATATGGAACTTATTAAAAACTATTGTGACTCTTGATACAATGTTCATGTTGTTGATGCTTGTGGTAGCATCAGACAAGTATTTCCGCACAAGTCTATGTGTCTAGACGTGTGGAAATCGTCCAAAGCCTTTTACTCTTGAATTTACTTTAGTTAAAGGAATTATTAAAGTAAATTGTTTTTATTAATTATTTGTGTAATTAGTTAATTGAGTTATTTAAAGAAAATGCTAAAAGTACTTACCATGTAATCTTAGCATGCAATCTCTGCATGCAATCTAAATCTCAAGTGAGATTAGAAATAGTTTATAACTCACGATTATAAAAGCAAGGCTAGGGTGAAGGAGAAGACACACTTGATACTTGATACTTGAGATTTTTGAGAGTGGAGGATTTACTTTAGAGAGCACTGGATCACAAATGATTGTGATTCAAGATATTGGATAGGTGGAGAAGGAATTCCATCTAGAGATCAGATCAAGGAGAGGAGCGAAGAAATGCAATGCAGGTGGGTTTCAGACAGAGGAAGCCACAGGGAAGTGTTGTGTCGTATAGATATTTTCATACATGTATGCATGTCACAGTGGAGACAATCACATGTTGGATATTTGCAACTTCGATCAGTCATTCTCCACAAGAAGGTACAATAAGACCCATCTATACGATTACAAGAAGCCCCAAGAAGAAGTTAAATACCTAGAAAGAGAAGTCGGCCCCACAGGAAATTAATAATAAAATTGAAGACCCGGAAATAAGAAGTCGGCCCCAAAATGGTGCCCAAATTAGTATAGATATAGGACTGGCTCATTTCATTTTGATAGTCAAACAACTCCTTCTGTAGTGCGCACAAGGCAGTTGCAACTGCAGTTTTGGCAGTTTCACTATTTATGGGTTACTTGTTATCTTGGAGAGTGTGCCACACTTGGAGAAGCTCTTGGTTGGTTATTCTTGGTCATATTATTGGGAAGCTAGGTCTTGGTGATGCTAGCCTTGGGAAGGATCTTCTCTATATGGTATTTTGGCTATTGATGGTGATGTGATGGTAATATCTTGGATTCAATTCTTCTAGAGAAAGGTTGTTGGGTTTTCTTCCAAGTTTGGGTTTCCCTGGATAAACTCTTGTGTTCTTGTGTCTACTGTGCATGGTTAATATTTATAGATCTTTTTATTTCCGTTGCATTGTTATAGTTGATATTTTAAGTGTATAGTTATTCTATGATAATTGTTGTATGAAGTGAATCTTGTTATTAATCATAAGGAAATAACTATCAAGAGTTGAGAATCATAGAAAACACCAACATAGTATCGGAGCTAGTTGAAATATTGCCACTGCATAGTTGTAGTTGCAGTTTCCAGTTGCAGTTGTAGTTGTAGTTACAGTTGTCAGTTACAGTTGCAGTTGTCAGTCGCCAGTTGCAGTTTCCAATTCCCAGATTCCCATTGTACAAACCTTGAGATAAGAACAAAAGCTAGATGGTGCTGCAAATTTTAGAGGTATGCACTTATATATAACTTATATCATGAGGGTGTTTGCAGGATATGTACACATGGAAAAAAGACATTTGTCCAAGCAATGACAAAGGGATCCTAGATCTAGTGCACTCAGAGGAAGCTCAAAAGTTGGAGGCAACAATGATGATGTATACTACAATATATGACAACTCGGAATCAAATGGAACAACAAGAAGAAGACTCCATCTTTGCATATCAAGTTTGATATTTTATTGTTGCATCCTAAGTAAATGTTGTAAATTGAGACAACATTATTTAGAGATCTATTACTGCTAAGTACTTTTGCTATCAAATGTTTCGAATATTGTTAGTACAATGATCATTGTGTAAATGTTCATTGTTTAGTAATAATTATGCACTTATTTACAAGATGAAATTGATATCTTCTAGGAGATGTTCTTGGTTGTTGTCTTTGTCTTGGGCAGGTTACTATGGAGGTCACAACACTAGAAAAGTGTTGCTCTTGTCTTTTGTTCTTGTTTTGATCTAGGCAGGTCGTAGGTGATAGCTCTGAGAAGGATCTATAGTGACAGTTGAAAGAGGCAACAAATTAGATGGTCTCTAGTTTGAGACATGGAATAGGCTATCCAAACATAGAGTTGTATACATGACAATATACATCCATAAACCGAAGGCGAAGAAGACAAAGTTAAAACCTTCCGAAAAGAAGGATACTTTTGTGGGATACAAAGTGTTTCACATGGAGATTGATGAGAAGGAATAGGTGGCTCCACCAGTGGTGAGTTAGACGACCCCACCTAGTACCAGTTTAGAGGAAGCTAGAGTTCAGAGGGATTCAACCCTTAAAATCCAGTAGGGAGGAGCAAGCTCCCAGGAAATTTTATTGGAGATTAGACTTCAAAAGATGGAGAGGGAGAAGATGGCTCCAAATATTGTACAGACTTAGAGGGAGTCATGTTTCATAGGGATCGTGATACTCCAGAATCGATGGATACTTGATGAACTTGGTTTTAACCAAGAATGTATAGAGTGAGCCTAATCTCAGAGAGTCAATTGGCTCAAGAGAGAGTCGATTATTCAGAAGGAGTCCCCCCCCCCAGATCCAGGTGCGAAAGAGACAGATCCCAGGACTGACAAACAAGTGTCATGAGTTGAGGAGGCGAGACAAAAGCTTCAGAGGAAAGAGGCTTCTAGGAGATGTGATATTTCTACAATGACAGAGGAGGCAGTCAGTGAGGAGGATTGGGTATGGATTTTGTCTCGGTCATAGAGGGAGCAACCAATGAGGCATACTAGACAGTAGGACTTACTTCAATGATAGAGGGAGTTAGCCTCATAGTTCGAGATGAAGAATATTGGTTGGATGTACTCTTGGGATTAGAGGTGTCACAAGATTAGATGAGATCTTCCTCATTCAGGGTATACTGATGAGGTTCGATATGATGGACTGCAAGTCCATGACTACACCTATGATGACAAATATGAAGAATTTGAGTGATTCTACTTCAGATTCAGATTTGCTGGATCCCACGATGTATAGGCAGTTGATTGGATCCTTGATGTACCTGGTTAACACCATGTCAGATATTTGCTTTGCGGTGAGCACATTGAGCCAGTATTTTGTTGAAGCCAAAGAAGTTCTAGTGGGTGGCAGTGAAGCATGATACAATTGGATATGGTTTGTCTCATGCGATGAAGTGAGGCTACAGAGATATACAAATTATGATTGAGCATATAGTGAAGTAGATAGATTGAGCATCGTAGGGTGCTTCTTTAGCTTGGAATCAGTTATGATTTCCAGGATAAGATGGAAGCAAGATTATGTATCACTCAGTACAATAGAGATGGAGTATGTCACGTACAATGTCATAAGTCGTGAAGTGGTGCAACTTTAGAATCTTGTTGCAAGACTTCATCCGAGACATGCTACAGAAGGGAGCAGTGAAGCTCCAGTACTTATCCACAAATGAGTAGATTACATATATCTCCCAGAGTGTCCATGTTGATTTGGCCGAGGAGGATGATACACAGGATTAGCCATGTTGATTTGGCTAGTGATGAGCATTGATGTTTTAACATCAGGCATGCGTTCCATATTTTTCATGCACGGGGCTATGTTGGTGATGATATGACCAAGGGATAATGATTCATTCACTCATGAGGCTCTGCTAGTGGTGAATAGACCAGGTATGTTGATGTTCTCTAGGTTCGAGCAGGCATTCTTCCTAGATTGGTCATGCACAGGGCTATGCTAGTTTTGATATTACCAAAGGAGAATGATTCACTCATCCACGGGGCTTTGCTAGTGGTGAATGGCCCAGATAAGCATTAGGAATACATTATCCTAAATTGGTCTTGCATGGGGCTATGCTAGTGATGATATGACCAAGGGTAATGATTCATTCACTCACGAAGTTCTACTAGTGGTGAATGGCCTAGGTGTAGTCCTTCTCCTATCAAGGAGTGGATGGACTCGAGATGTTATCACATGTATATTCTGAGACGGAATGCATGTGCGGAGATGGCACATCAACATGGCTCATGAAGACAACCTTTCTATGACAGAAGAAATCCAAGTATGGAGACTGCCTACCTCGTTGAGAGGGAGTGTTGGAGATTTACAACTTCGGGCAGTCATTCTCCACAATAAAGTATAAGAAGACCCATTCTATGCCATTAAAAGAAGCCCCAAGAAGAAGTTGAAGACCTAGGAAGAGAAGTCGGCCCCACGGGAAATTAATAATACAATTGACGACTCAGAAATAAGAATTCGACCCCAAACTGGAGCCCATATCAGTATAAATACAGGACTGGCTCATTTCATTTTGACAGTACGACAACTCCTTCTGCAATTCATGCAAGGCATCTGCAGTTGCAGTTTTGGCAGTGTTGTTATTTCGGGGTTACTTGTTATCTTGCAGAGTGCACCACACTTGGAAAAGATCTTTCTTGCTTATTATTGGTCATATTATTGAGGATCTAGGTCTTGGTGATGCTAGCCTTGGGAAGGATCTTCTATGTATGGTATTTTGGCTATTGATGGTGATGTACTAGTAATATCTTGGACTTAATTCTTCTAGAGAAAGTTTGTTGGGTTTTCTCCCAAGTGTGGGTTTCCTAGGATAAACTCTTATGTTCTTGTGTTGTGTTCTTGTGTCTACTATGCATGGTTAATATTTCTAGATCTTTTTCTTTTCATTGCATTGTTATAGTTGAGATTTTCAGTGTATAGTTGTTCTATGATAATTGTTGTATGAAAGTGAATCTTGTTATTAATCATAAGGCAATAACTATCAAGAGATGAGAATCATATAAAACATCAACATCGTGTACATATGCAGGTCATAAGAAGGTGAATCATGTACACCTCGAAAAGCATGCAGTTCTAGTTCGTACAACAGGTCAGACTTTTCCAGGTTTGTCTGTAGTTGTATCGCTCTCAGTGGACCATTATCCCTATTACAGGAACCCTAATTTGAGCATAATAAAATCATTCTTAGCACTAGTTTTCCCTCTAGGCTTTTTCCAGGGGTATCTACCCAAAAATATCAGTGTTTATGTGTGCTTGAGTTTTGGTTTCCTTGTTTATGCTTCTGCTACATAATTCATTGATTACTCAAATGTGCTTTTAGTAGATAAAGAGATTTATTTTGGGCTAATTGTTGGATGTTGGGTTGAAGTGTTAAAATCAACATGGTATCAGAGCAGGTGCTCTAAAGGGAAACAAGATCTCAGATTCATAATAGATACATAACCAGCAGGCAGAAATTGAAGGACGAATTTCAGGGAAACAATCATACTGAGGAAAAACTAAGTTTTTGTAGGTTTACTAAGGTGTGCATGTGTCACAAAAAGCACATTCGCGTACATATGCGGGTTGGTTTGAGCACAGACACGTATGCATGGGTTGTAGTGGTAATATTTGTGTACATAAGTGGGTTGCAATGGTGACAATCACATACATATGCAGGTTGCAATGGTGATATTTGTGTACAAGTTCATACATGTCAGTACATGAGTAGTTTTCAACAAGAAGTTATTTCCAAGGAAGTTTATCAAGTCTTAGGGATGGCAACAACACCATTGAGAGTTGAAGATAGATTGGATGGAACATCCAAATTCCTATATTGGAAAGAAAGAGTAACTTTGGCATTGAAGGAGTATGAACTTTTTGAGTTAGTGGATAAGGTAGTTACTCCACCGACAATTCCAACAACTTTAGAAGCTCACAACAAGAAGGAGATCAAAGCACAAAGGGTCGTCCTGGGTTCTGTGAAGGATCATCTAATCCCTCACCTAACCGAGAAGAAGACGACCAAAGAGATGTTTGATTCCTTGGTAAGTTTATTCCAAAGCAAGAACATGAATATGAAGATGGTCTTAAGGAATAAACTCAGATCAATGAAAATATCTAGATATGATAATGTTACCAGCTATCTCATGAGGAGCACACATGTGCGTGATCAACTTGCATCCATAGGGGAGAAAACAGAGGAGGCAGACCTCGTGAATATGGCATTGAATGATCTTCCCAACTCATGGGAACCATTTGTCAAGGGAGTCCTTGTTAGGGAAAATATCTCAGATTGGCAGAGACTTTGGGATGATTGCATCCAAGAAGAGACTTAGGAGGAGTCTAAAAGCGACAAGCAGGAAGATGAAGAGGAGGAGAACCTGGCCCTTGTCAGTAAGACAAGGAAGGGAAAACTAAAGGGTTCCAGCAAGCAGGGTAACAGTGAGGAGTAAACCTCATAGCATGGAAAGAAGGACTTGAGTAAAATCAAGTGCTTCATGTGCCAGGATTTTGGGAACTATGCATATTGTTCGAAGAAGAAGAGGCAAGGGAAGACAAAGCCAACAACATTAGAAGAGACTCATCTATATGAGTTTGCAATGAAGTTTGAGAATGAATTCTCAATGTTTTCATGCCTCTCTAGCAGCACCAACTCAAAGAGTGTTTGGTACTTGGACAGTGGGACTTCTCGTCACATGATGGGGACACATGAGGTGTTCACCAGTTGGTCAGATATAGATTCAGATCTGTGTGTGGATATTGACACACTTTCCAAGTGTGGTATAGAGGGAGTTGGGATAGTGAGGTTCCAACTGGAGTCAAGAGGATTTCTGGAGGTGGCAGATGTGTTGTATGTACTAGAACTGAAGAAAAATTGCTCTCGGTTTCAGTTTTGGAGGACAGGGGTGTTGTCATTACTTTTCAGAGAGGGAAGTACTCATATGTGCAGAGGGAGGTATCCCTGAAATAATAGTCAACATTGGTGTTAGAGAGAGCAGGTTATACAGGTTGCAGGGCTAGCCTGTAAGAGGATCCAAGGGGATCTTGGATCATGGATTGATGTCAGTGAGAGAGGATGAGGAGGAGGCTCTAAAAGGTGAGCAACATAAGGATGTGCAAAGTTCATGGACTTCCATTGTGAGGAGTGAACCTTGAGATGGGAAGAGGGAGTTAGTCCCTTTTAGTCTTTTCAAGAGATCGAGTTGGTACGAGAAGACATTGATGGATGCTCAGGAGTAGGAAGCTTCTAGGAGCACATTGAGGGAGAGCAGACCTTCAACGAAGTTTCCAAACCTCGTGGCATTGCTATGTAGTGTCATCAATTCCAAGACTTCTAGTATTTAGGGAGTAGCTGACCAACAGGGTTAGAGGGATGCTAGTAAGTAGGATGATGTGTGCGACATTGTGCCAAGATCGAAGGGAGAACTAGTTCCAGGTGACTCTTCGAGAAATACCTTCATTGCTAAGAGGGAGTGTTGATGCTTATGGTAGTATCAGACATGTATTTCTGCACAGGTCTATGTGTCTACGCGTGTGGAAATCGTCCAAAGCCTTCTACTCTTGAATTTACTTTAATTAAAGGAATTATTAAAGTAAATTGTTTTTATTAATTATTTATGTAATTAGTTAATCGAGTTATTTAAGGAACATGCTAAAAGTACTTTGCATGTAATCTTAGCATGCAATCTTCGCATGCAATCTAAATCTCAAGTGAGATGATAAATAGATTATAACTCACGATTATAAAAGTAAGGCTAGGGTGAACGAGAAGACACACTTGATACTTGAGATTCTTGAGATTAGAGGATTTACTTTCAAGAGGACTAGATCATGAAGAACTGTGATTCAAGATCATGGATAAGTGGAGAAGGACTTCCATCTAGAGATCAGGTCAAGGAGAAAAGATAACATAGGCATCGTAGGTGGGTTTCAGTTAGAGGAAGCCACACATAAGTGTTGTGTCGTATAGAGCTTTTTGTATAGGTTTTTCGTACATATATGTGGGTCACAATGGAGATAGTTGTGTACATATGCAGGTCATAAGAAGGTGAATCATGTACAACTTGAAAATCGTGCAGTTCTGGTTTGTACAATAGATTAGACTTTGTAAGGTTTGTTTGCAGTTGTATTTCTCTTAGTGGGCCATTATCCATGTTACAAGAGCTCTGATTTTAGCATAATAAAATCCTTTTCAGCATTGGTTTTCCCTCCAGGATTTTTCCAAGAGTATCTACCCAAAAATATTGGTGTTTATGTGTGCCTGATTTTTGGTTACCTTGCTTATGCTTCTGCTACATATTTCGTTGATTACTCAACTGTGCTTTTAGTAGATAAAAAGATTTTATTTTGAGCTAACTGTCAAGTGTTGGGTTGAAGTGTTAAAATCAACACATGCAAGATGGAGAAAGCCGGTATTAGAAGTGTTTTTGTTAATTTCTATTGAATGTTGGAGATGCAATTCTAGTTGTAGAAGACTAAAATTTCTAATGACTTGTACCCATGCTTCTTTGGATGACTCCACAAATGATTCATTTTATAGGGCCATACATTTGTTTGCAACAAATGATGACATCCACAATAACAATAATCATTGTTTGAAATCCCTATGTTTCCCTACTGCATTTATTGTTGTTGCAAGAGTAAGAAGTGACTCTTCTATTAAAGAAGATTAGGAAAAGTTGGATGTTGAATTGGTTATTTCAGACGGAGCTAGGGTGATGCTTACTTTGAACTTACAGACCCATACAAGACTTGTCAATGGTGCTCTTGGAATCATTGAACAAGTTGTGTATAATCTTAGAAGTTTACCCTATATAACATCCCACATATGTTTTAGTAAGATTTTATAACTATGTGGGTATTCCATGGCATGAAGTATTCCATTGGACTATTCCCATTACACCTATTCAAAGGGGTAAACCAATACATCTTCCATTAAGACTTGCTTGAGGACAAACAAACCATACGTGGCGAGGATTGCCAGTAGAGAAAGAAATATCATGAATTAAAGGTTTGAATGGTCTTCAATTTCAACCTCCTTTCTCATATGATTGAAAATACAGTTTTGACGTCGTTTTCCACAATTGAAACTAGTCTAGATCCATATTAAACCTAGATTTGTCAAGCATCGAGAGAGATCAAATCCCTTGAGATGCAAACATTTCCTTAATTTTTTGTACTCTAAAAAAAAATTGCACTTCAAGAGATTTGATCTATTTCAAGACATGATATATAATATTAAGATTACTATATACTTAAGATATGATTCAAATGTCACAACCCTTTCCCTTATTGCACCATATAAATGGGTTATCTCTAATTATATTATGATGTTTTCTTATGAAATTTTGCATTGATTGATATATTTGCCTATAAGAATTGATATAAAACCTCACAGTATTGCCTCTTAAGTAGCTGGAATAAGGTAGAATCATAACTCCTTTGTTGTTCTCACAGTATTGCCTCTTAAGTAGCTGGAATAAGGTAGAATCATAACTCCTTTGTTGTTAAGTAGCTGGAATAAGGTAGAATCATAACTCCTTTGTTGTTGTTAAAGATATCTTCACACCGGATGAGCCTTGGGTTTCCTCTTCCTCTTAAACCGTTGTCAAAGTTGAGTTTTTAAGCAATTATTCATTTAGATAACTCCTTTTCAAGGTGTCTACAGACATTGCCCCTACAGAGATGTCCATTAAAATGAATACACAGGATGCACTTGATTATTCAGCTTAATCCAATGGACAGACAAACAAGAGATTATCACAGGATGCACTTAATTATTCAGCTTAATCCAATTGACAGACAAACAAGAGATTATAAAAAATGCAAAATAGAAGATACTATTGAAAAAAATAATATCAGAGCTGTGGTTTGATCCTGGGACTCAGGTTATGGGCCCACCACGCTTCCGCTGCGCCACTCTGATGGCAGATAATATTAGTTAAGTTTCCCCATTTTCTAGAAAACCTATTATTCACTCGTTCACTGCACCACTGTTGTGGAGGATGTGGATTAAAGTCGACTCGTTCGGTGATTATCAAAACAAAACAGATGTTAACTAAAGTATTACAAATCCGTTGTCGTCTAGTCCAATTAGGATACCTGGTTTTCACCCAGGCGACCCGGGTTCAAATCCCGGCAACGGAAATATAATTTTATTTTGAAAGAATGGGATTTATGGAGTTGTTGGGCCTCTATCACATTGACGGAATTACTATTCTCAACTCTCAGCCCACGAGTCCATCGTTCGTCTTCAAATCCTCAATAAATAAAACAAAACTCTGATTTCGAATAAATAAATTAACCCTTCTACCACAAAATATCATTTCGAATATATGTAGACTAGCACAGCCACAAACCGTGGTTGATGAACGCCGAAAGGCGTAATAAAGCTTCTTCCGCGAGTAAGTTAATGGTCTAAAACAGAAAAAATGAACACAGCCAGAAAATGAAACTCACAATCAGAAAATGAGTGTAGTAAATCCAAATGTGATAACTTCAAAGTTTAATCATTTAAACGTAGTAATCATATAAGCACCAGTGGAAAATGAAACTCACAAACTTAAAATGAGTGCTCACTCCTAGCAAATCCAAATGTGATAATCCCAAAGTTTAATCATTTAAACGGGTAATCATATAGTGCTACGTTGATTTCTTTTTAATATGATTAGGGTAAATGTTAAAAGTAAACAAAGTTAACGGATACATTCAAAATACAAGGAAGTTATGAAGGGGAAATCACATTCATTGATTTTAGAGGACTAATTCCGGCTAGGGAATATACCTGCCTTCTCATGTGTTTATGCCATCAAATTAAAAATTTTATATTAAAAGGAGATTAATTGTGCTCATTGTCAATAGGTGTAATCCTTCTGTAACAACTAAATGTTTCCAATAAAATATGAACTCAAGCAAGAGATAAATGAATTTATTATTTCAAGGATAAGGAGGAGACACAAGCCTTCACAATCATGGCCAAGGAAGAGACACTAGCCTTCACAAGCATGGTAACTATAATTGCTAGATAGTAATTTTTTTTCCTTTAATTACTTCTATGTTTTTATTATTACTATTATCATTTTATATTTTACAATTGTTTTAAATTGTTTTAAATGAATATATGGATATATTCAACAAAGTTAAGAAAGAAAGATTAGAATATATGTTGGTTTTGGTCTTATTATCTGATTTAAGTTTTGGTGGAATATTTTTATCTTATTATTAGTCCTTGTTGAAGGCAAGGAGAGACTCTACCATTCGATACAACTTTGACCGTTAATTAGTTTGCATTTGACTTTTAATACATCTATTATATCCCTAACTTTATAGCATGGTTTGGAACTTTTTATATTAAATATTTTAATAAAAATTATTGATCTACAATCCTATTCACTTTAACATTCGAAGAGGCTTCACTCCTCCCAATGCAAAGATACATTCACAATCCTAACTTTTACTTATGATTTGGATGATTTGCATTCAAAGTCTTATTGGAGGCTTCCCTCCTCCCAATGAAAAAATACATTCCCAATCCTAACTTTTACTTATGATTTGGATGATTTGCATGCAATTTCTTTGTTCTAAGTTTTAACCTAAGTTCTGAGTAGACTGCACCCAAATTTCAATGTTTGACAATGTCTGGCAAATTCGACCACCGTCTCCACCGCCTGGTCTTTCTCCAGGATCAATGTCAATGCCTGAGAAATCGAGAGTGCCTTGTTGCACTCTGGGAAAACAACAAAACTCTTTTACGAATAGCTACCATGAGCCATAGTTGAGCACAACCTACCATGGACTCTATAGAGAAGCTCAAGAATTTTGTGCTTGCTGAAAGATATCCATATTATACTTTGTCAATGATTGTTTATGCACTTGCTTATGATGATATTCAAGCAAAGGAGGATGCTAATATTCACCTGCAAAATATGTTATCTATCGGTCAAATTCTCTTTTTCTTTTAAACCCATAAGAACCTATCATGTCTGATCAGAAACCACAACTAGATTCATAATTTTATAGCAATCGAGCGATTTCGATAGCTCTTATCAATACCTTATTTGTGCAACAAGTACTCTTCCAATAGATGTGGGCACACCTTCAAACATGTCACCACTGATGAGAGCGGAGCCCACCTATTTGATTTGTTGCTCAAAATATTCTCTACCTCTCAAGTCTAGATCTGAGCATGAGTAATCAAGATATGAGCATGAGTAATGGAGTATATCTCACCTTCATAAAAATCATATCTTCAGCGGGTATGCCTTCAAACATGTCACCAATGATATGTTTTATACCTATTGGAATAATATATACGATATCTAGATAGGAATCAAGCGAGCTCAACTTGGAAAAAAAAAATATTGAGCTTAAAAAGGTAATGGAGTATATCTCACCTTCATAAAAATCGCATCTACAACAGACACACTGATCCAAATAGATATCGGTGGCCTCCCACCTATTCCAACTAGATCATTTTGGCAATTTTTCAGTTTGGCAATTTTTTTCCTAGTTTTCAGGTCCTTGATTTGTGGGGCCGTTTTGAGGCCCTAAACAATGTTTTTTAGGGCTCACCACAGTTAGGATGACCTTCGATAGATAACAACAAAATGTGTAGTCCTTAGATAAACCTTTCAAACGGGCTATCGTGTACATAAAACAAAGATCGTATGCAAAAGTTACGTCCCCATGAAGTCGATGTACTAACTTACCAAAACGAGGCCCACATGAATTTTGGCCCTTCATCTCCTAGGGTTAGGCTTTTTGGATGTCGAGGGTTTTTGACATTCCTATTTATTGTAAAAAGGCCTTTAGAGCCTCATTGTAATCATCTTCTTGCGAATGAGCGCAACCGTCACATCTATTCCCAGAGATAAGCGACCACCATTCTAACAAGCTTGTTTCTGTTGCATTTTACAGTTTCAACTTATTTTCTTATTGAATAGAAACCAATTTTACTGTATATCTATTATTATGTGTTAAGCATCTTTTGATAATAATATGTATTCATTTCGTTCTGCAAATATATTCCGGATCACACACCTTCAAACATGTCACCATTGATCAGTTCTGCGAGGGGAACTCAAACTGGAGAATATGATTCTTTCACTGGATCAACTTCAAGTGGAATTGATACTAGTGTTGATGGCGATGAAACTGTCATTGAATCCACCTTGGATATCCTGAGAAACCTTCCATGCACCTTACTAGGTTTTTTTTCCTCTTCATCCTCTCCTCTCTTTCCTTTCATACATTGACCCACTCGAGGTAGTATCTCCTCTCTACTCTCTGGGATTATCATTCCCTTCTTTGCTCACTTGTCCTACTCTTTCCTTTGTCATGTTGCTCCTTCGTCATGCACTAGGCGAACGTTCTACTGGAGCAGGGATTGTTGTAGTTATCAAGTTAGCTTGATCACTACTGATTCTTGATGATCCTAGGTCCATGGAACCTTCGAAGGGGGAACACTCATCCCTCACTAAGCCCCCAGGGATGGAAGAGACAATCAAAGTGTATTGACTTGGTAGATCTTAGTCTAATAATATGGACCAACGACTGCAACTTTCCTGATGCATCTAAGCTTTCCTTCTTCAATTTCTCCATTGGCTTAAATTGAATAGGGATCCCCATCTCAAACTGGTACGGGTGGCTTTGCTCCTGCTCCAAATGGTATTTCTCTTTGTCCCTAAATGGAATAGATGCTTAAAAGCAAAAAGGGGTAGTTACCTAATGTGAAGGCATGATAAGAAACTTGAAGGATAGGGCACTACAATTGTGCCGAAATAGGTGGGAAGAACTTCCACGCACCTTCAAGAGGATAAAGCCTTATTCTCCATGCAATCTTAAGGATGCCTTGAAGATGGATAATTTTGAAACAAATGTGAGATAGGAAAATCATATGGATTGATTCTAAGCTTATCGGTCTTGATGTACACCGGTTGAGGAGGTCAACCTTATAATTATTCCTTATTCCGCTATCCCAACATTCTTGCATGCCATTCTTTGTGCCACCTATTCTTTCCTTATACTTTGTGTTCTTGCACATGTAGAAACGACCAACCACTTGGCCAAGGAAGGCATCCATATGTTATGCATGGCCAAAAGTGGCACCTTCCAAGGATGTTTTCAGCCAACCACAAGGATGTTTTTATATCAATAATTAGTTTTATTAATTTAAAATTATAATCGTGATGAAAATTATTTAACTAGTTTTATCTTTTTATTCATGTAAGTAGTAAGTAGTCATAACACTTTGTTTAGTGTTACAACTATAACACAAAATTTTACGATTACCAGTTTCACTGCCCTCCCTTCATGTAAGGTGAGTTAGTTTCCTGACCAACTTTGCACAGTGCCTTTGGTTCATCGATGTCTAGTGTCAATGATTTATTTACATTCGACATGTTCATGACGATTGATTAACATGAATTTGACAGATATTATTGATTGAGCACAATAGTAATTATGGAACAAGGATGTTATGACTTGTTGATAATTTTCATTGCCTACTGTACTTTCATTTCAATTATTTTTTCTTTCTCTATAAATATAACAGACCAACATTCCATATTGTGAAATGTCTCATGTTTTCTTGGATATAACTTTGTTTTTGTTTCTTCATGTGGTTTTAAATGTGTTCTCCGTTCTTTATTTATAGATAATGTAGCTACAAATATTGTCACAACTGGGGGGCTATAGTATATCTGCCAAGATATAGATCACAACCATTCTCTGACTTCTTTCGATTACAAAAATTCGATCTACTTCCATGTTGGTGATTTTCAACGTTATTGCTTATGCACCTTATAGTTTAGGCCCTAGGGTTCTTTGGCCTGGAATGAATATGACCTACCATCGATCATGAGCCCTACTTCGGTGATTTTCCATTTGTTACCACCAATAATACTTCTCGACATTTTCTCTTCAAATATAATGTTGTCGTCATTGCATTAAAAGTCAATACCATACATATTCTTGACTATCAAATTTACTTCTTCTTCCCTGTAGTGCCCTACAAGGTCCAAAATGCCCTTCGCTAGGTATTTATTTGGTTGGAACTTCTTTAATACTTCAACTATTTTTCTTCGCCTTTCTTGATTTCCTAGGAGTTCCTTTAGACTATAGTATTTTTCGTTTTCGTTTTGGACTTGATTTCATTTTTTGCCTTTCCCTCTGTTTTGGATCGATCTGAATATGAATGGGACCATGGTTTCTTCTTCATGCGATATTGGCTCCGATGGTTTGCTTTCGTTTCTTGGAATCCATTGAGCAGGCCCACTTTCCTCTTCTCTTCTTGCATTCTCAATCACTTCACACTACTCATATTTTCTTGCATTCTCAATCACTTCACACTGCTCATCTTTTCTTGCATTGTCAGTATCTTTTGCTTGTGGAAGGAACCCACTTTTCTCATCCCTGCTGGCATTAACATTCTCTAATGCTCTCCCTCATGTTATCATCATTTTCTTCATTGTTCTCTTTGGGATTGATGGTTTGTGTCGTATTACTTGCACTTTCTGCAATTTCAGGGCTATGCCGATAGCATTGAGCTACTCCTATACATGTCAAAGGAATGCAAGTAAAAAACATGTTCTCAACCATAATCAAAATATATATCTCCCATTTTTCGGTTGAGCTAGTCGTATGGTCGTCTTCTTCATTTTTGTTAATTCACCCTCAATTTCTAATGGTGGGTAATACTTATAAATAGTTTGTTTATTACTCTCCAAAGTGCCCCATATAGAGAAAATAAATCAAGATGTCAATATGCTTAATTTTGATTTTATACGAAGGTTGGTTTGTTTTTTATATCTTCTCATTGACCAAGTAGTGAATCTTATCACTGTAATATATCCGGTTTGAAACATTTAAATCATTTTTTCCTCCCGTCAACATTAAACATCTATCTTTAATACATTTTATTTGTGTAAAATTGTATATTTTTAGATCAGTTTGTTGATATCGAGGTCAAGGGGTTTTTGAGTGAGGTTTATTATATTTATAAAAGCAATTGGTTTGAGGAATTCTTATTTATAACATTTAACTATTCAATATCCAATTATTTGATAAATTAGAATTGAGATGGATCATGATGATGATAGTTGTATCCAATTCTGAGAAGACAAGATGAAGACAATTGACACTGTTACAACTTGAAGAAAAAACATTGTTGAACATGCCAGTCAAACATACTTTATTTCTAGAAGATTGTATTTATTAAAAGTTCAGGATTGCATATGTGTATGTCTTCTCACATTGTTCTTCATGTTAAAATATAGATAGAACCCATCAAAGATCCATATTTGAGTTTAATTATATGAATTTAACCTGTATCTCTTGTGTATGCATTTAACCTGGCTCTCTTGTGCAGGTTTGGAGTTTATTTGAGGAGTTATTTAGGGTTGTCATCATCATTTGTAAGGATTTTATTGTATCTGGCCAATGGAATGAGCATTAAGCAATTGATAAAGAGACATTTATACCCCACATGCTTTGATTTTTCTATGCAGAGACAATTTATATATCAACCAATGGATGCTTGAAAAGATAGAGACAACAACCAAACATTTATATAATATAATAGCCAACCAGGGAAAATATACAACCTAGATACCTGAGAGTCCAAGACGCATGGAGCTCTCCCCTAGGGGAGGAAATAATAAGTCACACTTAGGCATTGACACATCATATAGAACGAAGAGCTTGTAGGCTTTTTCAATAGAATGGATGTTTCTAGCATGGCATCTTAGTCCATTACTCGACAGGGATTAAGCTGCCATGCAACCCTTGTCTAATTCAAGCTTTTAAAACCATGGTGAAATATTTTTTAACTTTATAATATGTGTACTAACATGTTCGCTAGAAAATGACAGCCAATTCAACTTTACTTTAGATAAGTTTTGAGAATATAATTTTATTTTTTTTAAAGATGCATGATTCCTATGGATGAGACCAAATTGAGTGCTATTACAAACAAGGCTACATAATGTAGTGTAGTCCCCGCCAAGTTGAGTTCTATATTTAGTATAAACAATTAAACGATGTACGCACATTGAAAGTAGTGTATACGTCGAGTGGATTAAATATGCATACATACAGATTTATAGTTCCCCATTCTTAACATTCAAACCATGTTGTGTAAACAAAATGTTATTCACTCATTCAAAGTAACTACAGATTGTATTAATAGTAAATACTTATGTTGCGAGCATTATATATCCTTTTCTGAACAACAGATGTAGATTCAGCCTAATGGTTAAGAACATGTGTTTCCTCCTAAGAGGTCACAAGTTCAAATCCAGAGGGGGGTATGGTATGTATACCTCTGTACACTTTACCATGGGGTCCCTTGTCCCACAAACAAGTGGGTCTCATATAACAATTTGGTGTCTAGCTTTGGAATTTGTTTGATGATCATGAAATTTGGTCTTCAAGATAGTTATTTACATTATTTAACTAGTCATTTAGAGTTGAGATACATTTAATGGATGATTATGGAATTTGTTCTTCAAGTTACAATTTTAATATTTGATTTATTTCAAATTCTACAAGTGGTAGATGGATTTTGAATACAATAGTATGTGGTTATAAATTAACTATGTTTTGTCTATATTATCTATAGTTTGATTTTTTGTTATTTAGGAAGTACATAAATTATGTCTCAATAGTTACTAGATACAAGACAAGCTTAAATACACAAGATTATGCTCCATCGTGTGAGATTCTCCTAAATGCTAAGATTGAACAATGACACTTTGCGATTAATTATCAAGGTGGCTTTATAATTATCAAAGTAGTTATATAGTTTTGAGAAGTCAAAGATAACAAAACAACTTGGCCGACAAATATCTACATTAAAGTGGTGACAATAATAACAA